>VDFB02271358.1:417796776-417938043 GCA_007258455.2 Sequoia sempervirens | reverse complement strand
ATCCGGTTGTGATATTGAGAGAGACAGTGGAGAGACTGTGATGGAGCAAGCAGTGAGTGCGGGAGGCGGAGACAGAGTGGATCGCAGTGGAGGCGGAGAGGGAGGAGTAGCGGGCTTGACTTGCTCAGGGTGAGAGAGACTACATGGAGCTAGTCAGGCTAGCAGCAGAGCAGGAGCGGAGATTAGTGAGGGAGAGAGATGAGAGCTGGGATGAGGCTGTGGACCTGCGGGCTGAGGTGGAGAGATTGCGGGCAGAGGTGCATAGCCAGATGATACAGATAGAGGGATTGAGTTTGGTGGGAGAGGGGGCGACACAGGAGGCTGGCAGCAGGGAGACAGGGGATGCAGAGAGTATGCAGAGAGAGCTAGCTGAGCTCAGGGATAGGGTGCGCACAGTGGAGACAGAGAGAGATGTGGCATAGGCATAGCTTCAGGTGCTGGAGGCGGGGAGGGATGTGTTACAGGTACAGGTTCACGTAGCACAGAGCGAGAGGCAGGTGGCCGAGTCAGAGACACAGTCGCTTCGCCAAGAGAGAGATACCGCGACAGCGCAGGCATCTAGCTTGTGACGAGAGTGAGATTTGGCTGAGCTGAGATTGCAGGCCCTACAGAGGGACAGAGATGCAGCGGTGGCACGGGGGCAGGCTGCACAGAGGGAGAGGGATGCTGTAGAGTCGCGGATGCAGACATTACAGGGCGAGAGGGATGCAACACGGGCTCAGTTGCAGAGGGTGCTGGTTGAGGGGGGAGGTCGAGGGACAGATGTGCAGGAGCTGCACACACAGTTATAGGCAATGCAGGCAGAGAGGGATAGAGGTGCAGAGCAGATACATCAGTTGATACTAGCTCAGGAGGCCTGGGCACGAGAGCGGTGGGCGATCAGCGCAGATCGAGATCAGTATAGGCATGAGCGGAATGCCGCGAGACTGATAGTTGGGCAGAGGGATGAGTTTATGCAGCAAACTAGTTATTGGAGAGGGGTATATGAACAGGTTGTTCCAGATCCAGCACAGCGCACGGCACGCTACGTCAGTCAGGATCCACAGCCACCAGGGGTTTCGGCGACTACCGGTGGACGCCGTCTCCATACAGTGGTTACCAGGGGACACCCACCCGTGAGTATCAGGGGACCCTAGCACACAAAGGGCTAGCACCCGATTCTCCGCAGAGGTCAGATGTGGGCAGCTCACAGTAGAGCAGTCAGATGCAGAACATTGGTTCTTTTTGGTAGATACAGGATGGATGGTTTGTGCATGTCGCCAGAGGGCAGAGGTGATCCACATCTCTGGATTTTGTATCTTATTAGGTGATATATGATGGAGATGTATTGTATTATGAGATGATGTTTATTATTTTGATTGTGCGATGGCCTTTATTGACATTATGCATGATGTTTCGTTTATGTGGCTATATGAGATGATTCATAATGTGGTTCCATATACAGATATATACACATGTTTATATGGATGATTTATGCTTTATGATTTATGTTTTTATGGATGGATGATTTATGATCGATGTAAACGTTTCTATGATTCATGATGTATGGATGCATATGTGGATGGATGAATTATGCATGTTTATATGATTTATGATGCATGATTTATGGATGCACGTGTTTATATGATTTATCATGTATGATTTATGATGTATGGTCCATAGATGCACATGTGGATGGACGATTTATGCATGTTTATATGATTTATGATATATGATTTATGGATGCACATGTTTATATGATTTATCATGTATGATTTATGGATGCACATGTTTATATGATTTGTGATGTATGATTTATGGATGTGAAAAGGTAAATGCATACAATGCACCTAAATGTCAATAAAGACCATTATGAGAATGCAGATAGGCGATAGGGTGGATGGAAGAGTGCATTTGCCAAAAACAACCGTTAATATCCTGAGAGGAAGAGGACCCAAGAGGAACAAAGAATGAGAGTACTTGCACAACCGAAATCATAAGCGATGGTTATGATGGAAATGAAGGGTGCATGCAAAGTGGTGGAAATGCAGTGAAAATGAGATTTTTCCATCTTTGGAGCATTGATTTTTACTATAGCGTGGGGTACCAAGCACCTTCATATAGAAGACCAAGGCGAGCGAGTACTCTACGCATGAAACAAACACAGCAAACAATAAGGTTATCCCAACACCCCAAGGTCGTGATGACCTCGGTCGGGCCTAGTGTTGTAATAACCACAAACACACAAAGTTGTCCCAGCGTAACACAAGATCTCGAAGATCTTGGTGGGTCTTACGAGGGATAACTTGAGAAGACAACAGACAAAACAAAAGATCAAGGTATGCCCCCATTTTAGCAGGTCAAAGCACGCCATGGTATGATGGACCAAGGCGACCTTGACAAGTGATGGGAAGGAACCTAAAATGATAAAGAAAATTTGAAAGCATCAAAAGATCATAATCAAGACAACAGGTCCTTTGCCATAGGATCAAGGTGATGGATGTGATTGGTGAGGTCTGCTAGGAAGGATTCATCCTGTTGAGACCAAAGATGGATGCGAAAGTAGGATGATCTAGTTGGTGCAGGATGTTACCGAGGGACAAGATCTTGTAACACAAGGGAATTTTGTTTGTTAAGAACCGGTTAGAGGTGGGCATAATTTGATAACGAAGCACAAAAGACTGACATAACCTACAGACCTAGGGGCTCGAGGGCCGATCATAGATTAGCCTTGCCTATGTGAAAGCACAGAGCCCTCGTAGTTCCAGAAAAGACCATGGATAAAGTGAAAAGAAGACAAATGGCGACAGATGATGATGGACAAATGCTCCAGGGGCGAATCAAATGATCAATCTTGCCTACATGACAGGGCAGGAGCAACATAGTTTGACTGACGGATGCAACAAGATGGGACCTAGGTGAAGACCGACACGACGGATGATTCTACCTGAGGACACAACCGTGAATGACGGAAGCTCAGAGTGGGATACCAAAAAGCTCAGGAATGGGGGATAGACTAGGTGGATCATCCAATGTTCAATCAATATTTACCAAGCAGCCTGGGATGAGATGGGTGAGGGCGATAGTGCGGAAGTCGGCATAAAATAACTAGGATGTCAGGTAGATAATGATTAATCCCTCTATGGATGATGCCTATTACCAGGTTTTCACCACCCATACTTGTCCAAGGCGCCACAAAAAGGTGGTTTTCACCATAGGACGGATTTATTTCTCTTGACTATTTTTTGATTTTTTTTTTAAAAAATTTATTATTTTTTGGATTTTTTTGGATTTTTGGATTTTTTTGATTTTTGACCAGGCGGGGTAACCGGACAGATTTAAGCGTAGAAATTTTTCAAATGCATGACATTGATAGGCTCGTCAGGGGGTTCTCCTTCAAGAGTAGTCAACCTGTATGCCCCAGATCCATATTTAGCAGCTATGATATAGGGCCCAAACCAATTTGCCTCAAATTTTCCTTTCTTGTCTCGGTCTTGCTGAGTTCGCTGGTTCTCCTTAAGGACAAGCTCACCCACCTGGAATTGGCGAGGACGAACCTTCTTGTTGTAACTACACTTGAGGTGATTCTAATATGCTTGCAGATGGTCGTAGGCCTTTATTCTTCGTTCGTCCAGTAACTCTAGCTGTGCAAGCCGTGCAACACGAGCATCCTCTTCGCTAATAAGGTTCTTAAGAGAGATTCTCAATGATGGAAGTTCAACCTCGATTGGCAAGACGGCTTCAGCACCAAACACCAAAGAGTAGGGGGTGGCGCCTGTCGGGGTGCAGATGGATGTGTGATATGCCCAGAGGGCAGGGTAAATATGGAGGTGTCAATCTCGTCCAGTGTTATTGACAACCTTTTTGAGAATACGGATGAGGGTTTTGTTGGTCGCTTCTGCCTGACCATTACCCTGGGGGTAATACGGCGTTGAACAATGGTGCTGAATATGGAAGGTATCGCATAGGTGTTTCATGGCTTGGTTCTTGAATGGTTTTCTGTTGCCAGAAATGATGGTGGACGAGATACCATATCTGCAGAGAATATGGTAAAGGATGAATTTGGAGATCTGAATGTTGGTGATTTGTGAAAGGGGCATTGCCTCCACCCACTTGGTGAAATACTCAATGGCAGTGATTATGAATGTATGGCCGTCGGATGATGGTGGGTGAATCTTGCCAATCAAGTCGAAACCCCATTGAGAAAACAGCCATGGTGCCAGGAGGAGCTGAAGATCTTGTGCTGGAGCATGGATTAAATCTGCATGTTGCTGGCATGGAAGACACTTCTTCACAAACTTGCAAGCATCGTGTTCCAACGTAGGCCAATAATATCCAGCTCTCGTAAGATCCTTTTGGCCAGAGCCATACCATTTGAATGTGCTCCACAAACACCGCTATGTACCTCCGTTAGTGTAGCATGGGCTTCGATCTCATTTAGACATCTAAGGAGGATTCCATCATACCCGCGACGATAAAGTGTATCACCGACGATGACGTATCGGGAAGAGCGATGAATGAAGGATTTGCATTGGTTACAGGTAAGGTCTGGGGGTATAATGTTATCACAGAGGTAGGTACAGATGTCTTCGTACCATGGGGAGGTGGGACCCACAATTTCGCACACCATGTCAGTCTCAGGGATATCGTATGCTAGGATTAAAAGTTGTTCTACAAGGAACTCACACTCTGTTCGGTCCTTTTGCATGTCCAGGAGGGAGCCAATAGTGGCCATCGCATCGGCTGCTTTGTTTCTTACCCTGGGAATCTGTTCAAATTGTATAGAGGTAAAATATTTGTTGAAATCATCCACCATGCGCTTGTAGGGTAACAACTTATCATCGTTGGTTAGGAACTCATCATTAACTTGCCTAATGACTAGCAAGGAATCACTAAAGACTTTCAACTGAGTTATGTGCCACTATTTCACAATTTTGAGACCGGTGAAGAGAGCTTCATATTCGACCATATTGTTGGTACAAGGGAATGCTATCCTGAAAGACTTAGGAATGTAGTCACCCTAAGGGGTAACTAATAAAAATCCTGCCCCCGATCCATTATGTGTATATGATCCATCAAAATATAGTGTCCACGTGGGGGTCTCATCAACAGAGAAGACTTCCTCATCAAGGAATTCCTTGATTAATGGGTGAGTGTCAACTAGAGTAGCTTCCGCTAACTGGTCTGCAATTATCTGCCCTTTGATAGCCTTGCGGTCCACGTATTCTATGTTGAATTCACTGAAGAGCATGACCCACTTAGCCATGCGGCCAGTCAGAGTGGTTCTAGATAATAGGTACTTCAGTGGATCGATCTTGGCAATTAATTTAACAGGATGGCTAAGCATGTAATGTCGAAGCTTCTGTGTGCTGAAGACGAGTGCAAGGCAGTATTTTTCCATGGGGGAGTAGTTTAGCTCGTAGCCAACCAATGTCCGACTGATGTAGTAGATTTCCCTTTCTTTCGACGACTCATCATGCTGTGCCAACAATGCCCCCAGTGCGACTGAAGTGGCGGAGATGTAGAGAAAGAGGGGTTTGCCAGGAATAGGTGGCATCAATATTGGTGGATGGGCTAAATATTCCTTAATTTTATCGAACCCCATCTAACACTGTTGGTTCCATCGGAAGGTGGAATCTTTTTTCAGAAGATGAGTGAATGGCTGACACTTGTCTGCCAGCTGGGCTATGAACCGACAGATGGACTGCATCTTCCCCTAAAGGCTTCTTAACTGTTTTAGATTGCGTGGAGGTGGCATGTCCATGATAGCTTTTACCTTAGCGGGATCAACCTCAATGCCCCTGCGAGAGACTATGAAACCTAGCAACTTTCCAGAAGTGACCCCAAAGACACACTTTTTTGGATTTAGTCGCAACTTGTAGTGCTCTAACCGCTCAAATATCTTTTTCAGGATGGCAGGATGTTCTGCACATGTTCTGTATTTTCCTAATAGGTTGTCGACATAGTCCTCCATGATGATGTGTATGAGGTCATGTAAGATGACCGTCATTTCCCTCTGATATGTCGCCCCTGCATTTTTGAGACCGAAGGGCATAACATTGTAGCAGAAAGTACCCCAAGGAGTTCTGAAGGCGGTTTTGTGTTGGTCCTCAGTTGCGATTCGGATCTGGTTATACCCGGAGAAGCCATCCATAAGGGACAACATCTCATGTCATGTTGTTAGGTCGACCAACATGTCAATATTGGGCAGGGGGAAGTCATCTTTTGGGCAGGCTTTGTTGAGATCCTTGAAGTCTGTGCAGACCCGAATGTCACCATTTGGTTTAGCAACCGACACTATGTTGGAGATCTATTCGGAGCAGTCAATTAGTCTGATAAATCCTACCTCCGGTAACTTCTCCAATTCCTTCTTGACTAACAACATGACTTGCGGATGCATCTTACAGAGTTTTTTCTTGACAGGCTTAGCATCTGGGTGGATGTCTAGGTGATGAACCACTAAGGCGGGATCTAAGCCTGGCATGTCTGAGTATGACCAAGCAAAGTTAATAATTCCCTCTTGGAGTAGCTGCACGATGACTGGGTACTCTTGCTCTGAGAGTGACTTAGCTACGTAGGTGACCTTAGGATTTTCAGCAGTTCTCAGATTGACTTCTTGAGTCTCTTCAATCAGAATAGGTGATCGGGTAGATAATTGAGTTCCCATAAGGGGAAGATGAACATCTCCATCTTCTAGCGCCTCTTCGAGGTTTTCGCCATCAGATGTGTCCTTTATTTTTATTTTTTCAAGGTCACGGAGTGCCTCAAGGAGGTTTTCACTAGATGACCGTTTGTTATTTTTCTTATTCTCATTTTTGCGACTGGAGTGTTCATCCTCCCCCAATCCCATGAGGTTGACATATGTATCCGCAAACATACTGATAGGTGTGCTAGTTCGTAGGTCCCAATCAATGAGCTCAGGATGGAAAAGGGATAGGCTAATAGTGTAGACGGATAGGCATTCAAACATGGAAGATAGGTCGGCGTGATCGACGTCATCGTATGCACGTATGATGGATTCTTCCTCGGGTATGTCTTCCAATAAGCCGTTGTCCACAACTACACTATTGGAAGCATTAGACGATGTTTCGGGGCCTTTTTTCTTTCTGTCATACCCAATGCCCACATTTTTTGGTAGTGGAGACGTATCAATGGGTTGTAACCGCCCTTTTTCTTGCTTTCCTAGGCCTCTGCCTTGATAGTTATGCTTTTCCACGAACTTTGTCGGCCAGGGGTACTTTTCTTGGAAGTATTCCTTGAGAGGAGTTTCTGGCTGAGGCTCTTCTCGGTAAACCCATTGGCTTATGTCTTCTTCTGGCCCATCTGTCTTGATACTTTGGGATACGAAGGTGGTGATAGGGATATTTTTGCCATGGAAGGTGACAGTCTTATCTTCCTTTGGGGTAGCATGGGAAGGTTGACCATACTCGTGTGGCGATGGTGGCATGGTTGCTATATTAAGAGCAGTATGCATTTCGTACTCACCACACCCTTTGTCAATGATCTGGACTTTTGTGACTGTAGGATCAGTGGAGGATGGAGTGGTTATTACAGTGGATGATGGATTAGTGGGTGATGACTGAGATGCCCCCATTTCAACCCCAGGACAATAATGTAAATGGGGAAATGATGCCTCTAGAGCGCGGCAATATTCGAATGGTTGGGGGTCGGCATAGATGGTGACCTCTTGTCCATTGATTGGGAATTTGAGGCACTGATGGTAGGTGGAGGGCACGGCTTGCATAGCATGGAGCCATGGATGGCTGAGAAGGAGATTATATGGTAAGTCCAGATCAAGGACATGGCAGGTGATGTACTGAACTACCGGTCCCACTTGGATAGGAAGATTGATGATCCCTTCTGAATTCCTTTCTGCATTATCATAAGCCTTGATTGTAATAATCTGGTTCCTTAAGTCTTCTTGGGTATACCCCACCTGTTTTATGAATTTTAGAGTGCACAAGTTGAGGGCAGAGCCATTATCTACCAAGATCCTTTTTATTTTATGTTGGGCAACCACGACTTCAATATGCAAGGGGCGATTGTGATTGTAATAAATGTTGGGCATATCATTTTGGCTAAAATGTAGTTGGTCAGATAAAGCCAGGTGTCCTACCAAGGCTTGGAACTATGTAGGATCCATATTATTAGGCACATGGGTTTCCTGTAGGGCTCTGTTGAGGATTTCTTGATACACGGGGGAAGACTTGAGTAAATCCAAGATGGAGATATGTGCAGGGGTTTTTCCTAAGTGATCAAGGATATTGTACTGGGCGGTTACATGAGTCGATTGGGCAGGTGCGGAGGCTACAGGAATGGTGATGCGGGCTCGTCGTGTGGTAACAACACATTGAGGGTCTTTAGCTTTTACATGTATCATGGATACATGAGGTTCTACTTGCTCAATGTAATGAATAATACCCTCGTAATTGAGGGGTACATTCTTATAGCTCACATTATTTGTCTTGTTATTTTGAGGGTTACTATTGGAGGTGCTCGGGCCTTGATTATGGTTTGGGAAGGCATTTTGATAGATCTGCAATTGAGCATTGGACGACGGAGCTTGACTAGGGTCAACCTTGATGTCACCTCGATCTATGAGATCCTGGACGTAGTTTTTCAGACCTTGACACTTATTCAAAGAGTGTCCTTTGATTTTGTGGAACTCACAATATTCATTTTCCCTAAACCATGTGGGCTTAGGTTTGGATTCATCGAGTGGCTTGGTGATAGGGTACGTGATCGGATAGCTGATCTGCAACAGTTTGTTGAAGATGACACTCAAGGGTTCTCCTAGTTGAGCATACTAGCGTTTAGTGTTCCCTTGGTTATTTTGATTGGACTGTTGGGGAGGACGGGGTGTCCCTTGCGGTACAGATATGACATTGGGTATGGATTGCTGTTGTTTCTAGGATGTGTTGGCCATGTGGACATGTTTAGTGTTAGTGACACCATCATTTACTGCATTTTTGTTTTTGTTCCAAAAACGTGGCTTGTCATTGAATGTCCTTTCCCTATCTTGATTATATATTTTGATGTGCCCCTTGGCAACAAGGGAATGCTCAAGGATGGGTCCCTTCTCTACTACCTCTGCAGAAGTGGTGACACAATGTAATCAGAAGTTATGAGCCATGTCAGGATGGGAGTTCTCCATGAAGAGGGTGACCATGTCCTTTTCTTTCAAATGGGTTTTCATTCGGCTTGCTAGGGCACGCCACCTCTGGAGGTAACTAGTAAAGGTTTCCCCTTCACGTTGTTTCTCTTTGAGGAGATCCAAGGTATCGGTATCCTTCTCCAAATTGAAAGAGAAGTAAGAGACAAACTTCTCTGACAAGTCTGCAAAAGATTTTATAGATCCCTTTTTGAGGGTCATGAACCATCCTAGTGGGTTGCTTCCTAGACTTCAGGGGAACAGGCGCAAGAGATAGTTGTCATTGTGGATCACTTCTTGACACTGGGAGTAAAACTCCTGTAAGTGGGCCTTAGGATCTTTGTTCCCCTTATATTTGTCAAATTTTGGCATCTCAAAATGTTTGGGGAAGGGAATCAGTGAGATGGAGGGATCATATGGATATGGGCATATATCTTCGAACTTGAACGATTGTTTGCTAGTCCCTGCCTGGAGATCCTTCAGTGCGGCTTTGATTTCTAGTATGTTCGCATTGGCCGATGTGTTGGACGGATATTGATGGTAGGAAGATTGTGGATTCTGAGAGGATGTTTGGAGATGGGCATATGGATGAGGAAGTGGCATCCCCTACTGATACACCAAGGGACCTTGCTGATAAAGAGGTTGTTGTTGCGAGGGGAGATATGGATGGGTCAGATGGTTATGGATGGCGTACTATTGGGAAGTAGGGAGAAGGTGTTGTTGATTGGCTTGTGGATATTGGGGGTGCTGATACGATTGTTGTGATGCCACATAAGAGGGTTGTTGTTGATATTGTTGCTGGTTATAATAGTTGTAATGATGGGGTGGTTGTTGATGCATAGTTGGCGGCTGTGGTGGGCGAGATGGGATGTTATGTGGTGGTTGCGCTTGCAGGCATAAAATGGATGCAAGGAATTGAGATATGGTCGAGGCTGAGGGCCGAGGTTGATTTCCTTGTGATTGATGCTGTGGTGGTTGTGTTGAAAATAAGGGATTGACCAATGGTTATTGTTGAGGTGGAGGTGCGACTGAGATGTTGTGCAAGGGAGGTTGTTGAATGCTAGTGGGAGTGTAGGCTTGGGGAGGTTGTTGGGACACGAATGACGATGGTGGAGGGATGTTGGATTGGGACATTTGTTGGGGGATGAATGACGATGGCGGAGGATTGTTAGATTGGGGCGGTTGTTGGGGTATGAGTGACGATGGTGGAGGATTGTTAGATTGGGGTGGTTGTTGAGGTATGAACGATGATGGTGGAGGATTGGTTGCCCTGGGAGGTGGGGGCAAGGCAACGAAAGGGTTGCCCCCAGTGTTGATAGGAAGCGGGTTCGAGGGGGGTGGTGTCGGTAGCATTAATGGTTGCGGTTGCGGGATGTTTTGTGGCATGCCATAGGCAAAAGGATCATTGGGATCAATGGTTTGGGGTGTTCCCGTGACCGAGATGGTGGGATGTGTGGGATTGCCAACGGGATACAGGACAGCATTGCCAAACTCAGGTTGATGCCAACCTTCTACGGAAGGAACGTTGGGGACATACGAGCTACTGGGGATGTCATGTGGACCTTGGAGTACGTTTTATGTGGAGGTACCATACTTGGATAAGTCGACACCTGAGGGAAACTTAACACCTTTGTCAATCAAGTGAGCCAAGATTTTGTCACCATGTCTTTCAAGAAGGCGTTCTGTCATTTGTGCATTAACAGGGTTGTTGAAGTGTTCCTCGAATGTGAGCTCAGGTTGATCGGCCATGTTTTCCTCCCCAGGTGATGACGTGTTTTGACGATCCACATTGGATTTTGATGAGGTGCCATTGTGGGGATCGTGAGGGATATTAACACCATAATTAGGATCTAGTGAGATGTTGACTGTGTTGGTGGGATTTTGAGGGTTATTCGATTGGGCATTCAGGGCTTGTTGGTCGGCCATTTTCTTTGCTTGTGATCGAGTTTGAATGGGCATGCAAGATGATGCGATAGATCAAGATGTTGGGAAGACCTAGATGATGGAAGATTGATTCGATTTGATGGGAGATTAGCTGATGACGATCGGTGAGACTGACGTGGATTGATTTGATGATACTGGATTAGTCTAGGTTTTGGATTTTGAACTGGATAGATTCGATGATGTGGGGGTTGGATTGATCCGATGATTAGGATTGATGTGATGACGACTGAGATCCACAATCGGGTTTAAGAAGGACCCTTGGTAACACTAGGTATTGATTGAAAGGTGGATGTATGATAACAACACCGAATCTGACTTGAGATAGAAGCGGATTGATTGGGTCGAAAAGGATAACTGACTTAAGATGGATAGCGATCCTAAGCCAGCTACGATGATTATGATTAGGGATGAACACCTAGGTCAACTCAGATGACAACTCCCATGAGGTTTATAAAGGATAACGAAGATCAGAGATGAAAGCGGGTTTAGGATGGATGGGGAGCGTCTCAGGGTAGACGAACGGCTCTCGAAACAAGAAAAAGACTGTTCAGGATAAATGACTCTTAGAACAAAGGGATGGAGGCTCGGAACAGATGTTCAAATGTTTATTTTGGATGTTGAATGGTTGTATCGATGTTCAAAACAGAGGGACGATGAATTCCAAGTGATGATATAGGGTGGTCAAAGGATAGGTCCGCCACAGCACAAGGACAGGTCTGCCACTGCACATGGACAGGTCCACCACAGCACGGGGACAGGTCCACCACTGCATTAGGACAGGTCTGCCACAGCACAAGGACAGGTCTGCCATAGGGTTAGGACAGGTCTGCCACAGCACAAGGACAGGTTTGCCACTGCAGAAGGACAGGTCCGCCACTGCAAAAGGACAGGTCTGCCACAGCACGGGGATAGGTCCGCCACTGCACTAGGACAGGTCTGCCACTACACTAGGACAGGTCCGCCACAGGACAGGGATAGGTTCGCCAAAGGATAAGTTTAAGTTGGATGTTTGGATGGATGGGTAAGGCAAAGGACCCAACATATACCAATCATAAAAGACTTGGTCAAACTGATAATCACTAGTTTTTGCACGAGAAAGACAATTCAAATAGCACAACCCTAAGATTAGTAGAAATGGGTATGGCCAACAAAGTCTTCTACTCTAGGATGCACATGGTTGCTAAGGAGTCCTCGATATACACCTAGTACGTGAGGCCCAAACCATGAACACTAACCCGTTACAAGCATGAGTCAGGAACCTTAGCGAGATACTAAAGGCTCGGACCAACTCTTCACGTCTTCCCGACGCTTCGCCAATTACAACGTGGTTGGATTGAGGTACAACTTTCTCTCTCCCCCCTTTATATACCCCGCCGGTACGCGTGGTTGGAATCATCCCTTAGGGTGATGAAATCCCCAAGCAGGTCCAACTAAGAAAGTCAAAAAGGGTGACTCAAAAGGACATGGAAAGCTACTATTTCTCGTCACCTAGTATCGCCTAATGGCGCAAGGGGATTGGATACGTCAAATAGCCTTCCCAAACACGCCAAACAAGGTTTATTGACCCCCTTTAATTAAACTATGTGCCTATTTTACGAAAAGACAATCGGAAAAAACATGAAATTTTTACCTTCTGGAGGACAGGTCCGCCACTCTTCAAGGATAGAGCTGCCACTTTGCATGGACAGGTCCGCCACTCTGTTAGGACAGGTTCGCCACTGCAGGACAGGTCCACCACAGCAGGACAAGTCCGTCACCGAAGGAAAAATCCGCCACCCTGCCAGGATAGGTCTGCCACAGCAGGACAGGTCCACCACCGCTGGACAGATCCACCACTCTGTCAGGACAGGTCTGCCACTCTGCAACTTGGACCTTGAAAAATGCAAAAAATAGCAAACGTGAAAGAAATAGACCCATTTGTGGGTCCCACCGGGCGTTCCAGAAATGTGATAGGTCGAATGTGAGCATTAGAAAGAAAGCAACAAGTAAAAGAGTGCAAATAAACACCAAAACAACCTACACCTCAAGATTAGCCTAAGTTGGAAACAATACAAGATAAAAGCAACAAAATGGAACTTTATACCTTGCGTCAAATCGATCCTTTGGTTGGCCCTTCGATCTTTGATGTGTATGCTCCTTGGATGGCAAGTAGATACAAGCTAAGTGATGTTGTGAGGATGAGTGCAAGTGGATGAAAACAAGAAAATGGCTAAGTATAAGTTGAGAAACAAAATTGCAAGAGTTTGGCTAGCAAAATGATCGCTCCAAAATGAGAGAAAAGAGGGGGTATTTATAGGATTTTTGAGAATTCCTATAAGAAATGGAGGGTCAAGATTGAGCCACCAAATATCAAGATGTAGGGCTAAGGTGAGTTGAGAACTCACAAGCCCTCACATCTTGACATGTGGCATGTGATTTAGCCCTAAAAGGTGAAGTGGACATGAGGTGGAAGGAGAAGTACATGACATGGAGAGGGGTACAAAGTACCTTGGGATTGGACAAGATCTCCTCATAAAGGAGGTCCTTGTCCCCATGTGGGTGAGAGGACATGTGAGGAATTAAAAATTCCTCAAATATTCTCATGGGGAGATGGGAAAGAATAAAGAATAAAGAGAGGACATGTGGGAAGAAGTGAAGGAATTAAAAATTCCTTTTGGGTGCCTTGGGGGATTAAAAGGTGAATTAAAAATTCACATGGGAAAGGGAGATGCCTTGTCCAAAAGGAGAAAGCCTTTAATAAGGTTGACTCAAGGACATATGCCATAAATAGGATGAGGATTAGGTTAGGCTAATCAAATGATTAAGGTTGTGCAAGTACTCAGTTAGATGGATTAATGACTCATTAGAAGCAAGTGGGAGATTATGGAGGATGTGACCTTAATGATGATTAAGAGTGTGCACATGCTAACCCTAGTTAATTAGAAGAATATGAAGTAATTAAGATGGATTAGGGGACCAACTTGCAAAAGTTGGAGGATGTGACCATGAGAGAGAAAAGAGGAATAAAAATGAATTTTAATTTAAAAGGGGGATATGACTAAATTAAATAAAAGGGCATATTTATTTAATTTAGAGGAGGAAGAGGGGTAAAGTATTAAATTAAATACTTCAGAAGCCTTTTGCAAGATGCAGGGTATTAATTAAACAAATGGTTTAATTAATATTGACAGAGGGGATGAGCGACCGGATGAATAAGGAGATGCATTTGATCACATATGGAAGTGATCAAATTGGATGTCTACAATACCTATAAAAAAATAGATAGGAATCTCCACGCCTACCATATCTATTTACATGGCTGAAATGGCCCCCTCAATCAATGTATCTTCTGCTTATCCAAAGTCCCCCACTATCAAGGTGAGTAAAACACCCCTTTGTGTTCACTTTCATCCCTCCTCTTTCCCTTGGTGGTGGGGGTTCTGGTGGAATGAATGGTGGTGGCTTTGATAACAAAGGTGGTACTGGCAAAGGAGGCCTTGGTGGAGGTCATCATGGTGGTTTCGGTAGTGGAGGTGGCTCCGAAGGAGGTGCTACTCGTGGTGGGGGATCTTATAGTAGTCACAACCATTGCTTCAGAGGTGGTTCTGGTGGCAATAGTTCTGGGGGCTCCATTACTCCTTTGTCATCTACTATCCTTATTTTTAATACCCTACTTCAGAATATGGGTCATATACAAAACTAGCTAGTGAGTCTCTCCTAGGCCTCATCCCAACCTATCTTTCAACCCTTTTTCTGACATAGCCCATTGTCGGTAGCAATCTTAAGTACTCCCTTCCCACAAGGAATGGAGATTCCAAAATTTGAGAAGTATGGGGGCAAAGAGGACCCACAAACACATGTGTTTGCCTTTAATGCCATGTGTACAAACTTATTTCATCACGACATGTTGATGGAAAAATTATTTCTTCGATCTCTTAAGGATACAACACTCGAATGATACTATTCCTTACCCAACAACTCTATTTTCTCATTTGATCAACTTATAAATTAGTTTCTCTGAAATTTCCAAGCCAACATCAGAATGAAGATGACCTTCTTGTATCTCATTCAATGCAAGCAGGTGGATAACAAGAAGATAATTGATTTTATAGCACAATATCAAAAAATATTTTCTCAGATGTCATACCCGCTACCCAATTCTAATGTGCAAAAGGTGTTTATAGGAAACTTGCAAAGACCTTGTTAGGAAAATTTTTCCCTTATGAAATACCCCTCTTTTGCACTTATGTGTGCAATATTATGAGAATATTAATTGATGATAGTTCAGTTCGGGGGATCCTCCTCATGCTCTCGTTCAGAAGGAAGATCTATTGTATCGATCTTAGGAAAAGGTAAGGTTGTTGCAAATGTAGTAGTTGCAACAAATGATAACAACCTCAGATGCAACAAAAATTTCACAAAGTTAGCAGAATCCTATTCTTCCATCTTAAAGAAGTTGTTGAAGGATAAGATCATAATCTTGGAGAACCCTCAACCTCTCAAGGAACCTTACCTTGATTAGTACAATGCAAATACCTGTTTATAGTACCATCGAGCCAATGAACATGATACCGAACAATATATGTGCTTGTATCATGAGATACATGACCACATCAAGAATGGTACTATTCATCTCAATGGGAGTAAATAAAATGCGAATAAATTAGTGGCAAAAGAAAATAATTAGATGTAGATATACACAGACCCATTTAGTTTGCATTCTGCTAACTTAATTATGGATCCCTTTGATTCTACCTCTCAGCCCTTAGGGTACGTCAACATGATCACAATTAATCCTTCCCTACAACCTGCAATATGTTCACCAGACGTGACATTTACCTTGCAAAACCTACCCTTGAATAATAATCCCTCTCCCCTTTACATTCCCATTCACCTCAATGGGAACATTATGATGGGGTCTTAGTCAATCCCGAGAGGCAAGTGAATGTTATCACAAAAGAAACGTTATGGCTGAATTCATTGCAAAGAGAGGAGTATGAAGAAATGAAATCTACCATTCATATGCATAATTGCCTCTCTCTCAAGCCATATGGCTCAATAACTCTTTTGATCCTAGTTGGACCTAGGGTTGTGCACATAAATTTAAATGTTATCCCAGAATTGGACTTGTTCATGGTGAAGTTAGGCATACCTTGGCTAGCTTCCATGACAAAATCGCTTCCATCATTCATAAATGTCTTAAATTCTCCCATCAAGGTGTTGTGCACATCGTGCATGACACCATATACTAGCCATTGGTGTCTTGTGGTGACTACTTATTAGATCATTTACGGCCCACCTCGATCGGTCCACTTCCCCCAAGAATGGACCTACTTTATCGAAACTATGTGAAGTATAAGACTGAAGGCAAGGGACAACTGAAATTGACCCTTCTAGTAGTGCAGTAGCAAGCTGCCTCCTCTTCTTGAAAGGGAAAAGAGTGGCCTTCCCATCCTCAAGGTGCCTCTTTTACTCCTCTTTTTGAATAATATTTTTTTAATTCTACTCCCAGACTCTACATGAGAATTCCAATGCTACCTGCTTGGCACAAGGCTAAGATCAGGATATTAGACCTTCCTACTATGCCTCTTGGAACCTGGCCCTACCTATATGATAGAAGGGTCCTCGTGGGGAATCCTCTATGTTCTAGCCTCCGCAACCTCCCACCACTCCTTCTCCTAGATCAGTAAATGGGAAGAGGCCCACCACCGAGGCACTAGAGTCAACTCCCCTCACTGTCTCTCAAACTCATCCTGCTCCCATTTAGGAGCTCGTCCCTTCATCTGAGATAGCTATGATGGAGAATCCTATGGCCAAGCAAGAGCCTCTTGTCCCTTCATAGCTCTCGATGTCTAGCCCAAATAGTCATAAAAACTTCCTTTCACATGAGTGCAAGTGTTGGCAAAAGGCTCTAGTGGTTGACCAGGCTGCTTTGCAGAGAAAGGAAGAGGAATTGACCACTACTATTTTAGGGCCTCATGATGCATCCTCCTCTCTTTCCCCTTGCTTCTGGTCAATTGAATTCAATCCTACTTTTGACTCCCATTGTGGCAGTGGGTGCACCTAATCCTAAAAAGGTACAGGTGTTCATCACTCCTTCGACCGATCCGCCCCTTTTGATGTCCCTCCTAGACATCCCACCATTCTAAACTTGTGGACCTGTTGAATAACTCAGTGGTGTCTACCATGGTTTTCTCCTCCTCTTTCATGCCTCTTGCCTCATCTGTGGGGAGTTCATATCCTCTAATGAATCAGAAAGAAGAGGTTGGCCCTTCTAGAAATGGAGGGCATAAGAGGAGCCTACCTTCTCCAAAGGGTCGTCCCGCACTAGCTTGTTTCATACTAGTGATGGTGCAAGTTTCATATTCCCCTGAGTTTGTCACCACTCCTGAGTCACTTGGTAAACCAAGTAGTCGATCTCTAGTGCTTTCCTCCCTATCCATTGAGGTATGACATGGAACTCCTCGAAAGTGCATGTTTAACTCTTTGGACAAAGTTCCAGCCTTGTCGGTGATCTTCATGAAGTCACTGACCATAGCTCCACAAGAGCCAAGCGAAGAAGACATCGTGGGGCCTTCTTCCTTAGCCCTTGTTGTGGGAGGGTTGAAATCACCTCCCCATAATATTTCACACTATAGGCTCATCTACCTTCCCCCTATAATGATCTAAATTAAGAATTAGATGACCTCTTGGTCAATGAGTGTTAGGGGAAGGCCTTTTCTTTATCTTTAGAATAGGTGTGTGTGTTGTTATGTGTTCCCCCGTACTTGTGTTATATGTTCCTGGGTGACCCTTGTCACCCTTCTTGGTGCTTGGATATAGGAGTGATTATGTGTTGTAAACCTTCTATTTGTGTCATTATTCATCCTCTGTTATATGTTTTAATTTTTGGCAAATTGCGGACGACGCAAAGTGTTGGGGGAATTTAGGCTTCCCTTCCATGTAGACCAATTTTTTTACTTTTACTTTGTCTTCTCATGCATTCTTCACATGGAATGATATAGTAGGGGATTTATGATAGTTCATATATATATTATTACTATACTTATATATATTCATGAGTAGCTTCGACCCTAAAATATCAGATCACCCCTGTGCCCTTTGTTGTGATGTCTTTGTCTCTGTTTACTTTTCTTTTTATCTTTCTCTCTTCTTTGCTTGAGTTGTCCCTCGTGTGTATGACAATTTCACTTTCAAAATGTTACAATTTTCAAAAAAAGTATTCGTTGCCAATGAATCTTTTCTCAAAAATGCTTGCAGGCTTTTTCAAATATCGCATTCTCAATTTGGACCCCTAGCGAAACATGTTTCCTTCATCATGGGTTCACAAAGAAAGAAACTTGAAGAACCTTCCTCTGAGGAGGGAGTGGCTTTTCCTACAAGAGAAGCCTTAACCTTCCCCTCATGAGGGGGAATTTTCTTCCTTTCAAATTCCTTAATGAAGTGAACATCTTTCGAAAGGATTCTTTGATGATCAATTTATTTGAGAAAAAATGTCTCTTTTTCACTTTCAAACAATGCGTCCCTTGAGTGTAAGCTTCTCCTTTGAAGGATTCCTGAAGGACCCCTTTGAAATCCTTTTAATTTGTTGATTGTTAGCATGAATGTCTTCTTGTGTGGCTACTTTTTGTTTCTTGGCATGTTTTATCAGTGGATTAAAATTTTTCTTTGCAGGTGCACCTATGAAGCTGCTTTCTACTTTGACTCAGCGGAGTCCCCTTTCATTAGGATTCCTTCATGAGAGAGAACTTGGGGGATGACTTCTTGTAGGTCTATGGTTCTATATGGCGTTTACTTCATTGAGCTTCCTTCATGAGAGAGAACTTGGGGGTTTCCTTCTTATAGGTTTGTGGGCCTGTGAGATGCTTTCATCCCGCAAGATTTGTCCATTGTTGGTTTGAGGGCCTTCAGTGTACTTTGTTCCAATTCATAGTTCTATGGGGATATGGAGTCCATTTGTTTGAAACTCCCCAAGGAGAGTACCTGTGGAGTCCTTTGCCTACCCTACGCTTTCGAGTTCTCCATATCTTGGTCTGCTCACTCGATGGTTAGAGTATACATTTTCAACACTACTAACTCTTCGATTTACTTTATCAAACACTCGTTGATATTCACGCTCACTAAAGTGGGGGAAAAATGTATAGGAGTGAATTTTCACACCTTGTACAAATTCCCCTTTCACATACCCTCGCCTTAGAAAATCAAATTTGAAGGCGAAATTCCACATCACCCACTTTCCTTCCATCCACCTAGCATTTGTCTTATGCATTAGTGAGAGAATATTTGTCGAGGACACACATACAATGCACAGTATTTCCATGCAATGCGCTGCCCTCCCTGAAAAATTACTATGTTTGAAGTTTGCAGAGGGGTTACACACTCGATTGGCGTCAAATTGTAACATCCCTCTTTGATCAACAAGCCCGAAAATGATAGATTCTTCTCATCCCACCTTAAAAAACATTCTTTATTTAATCACTTCATCTTCTATAAATCTTCTTTCACATTCTCTTAGAAATTCATTCACTTTTTCACATTCTCAAGCAACATTCTAAAACTCCATTTTTTAGCATTGCAGCATTTTTGACACTCCATCAACTCCACATTGCAAGTTTCTGGTAGCCATAGAAGTTCTAGGCTTGGAGTCTTTCAAGACCTCCCTTCATCACCTCTACAATTGTGGTGACTTTGCCAAGTCCATACCTTGCATTCTCCCTTTATTGGCTAGTGAGATTTTTGGTGGAGGTGGTAACGCTTCACTCCTCTCCTTTGTGATTTGATAGAGTAGTATTTGTCTTTTGTAGTGTTCATTGTAATATTTCTTTCTACTTTCTTTATTGCATATTCTACTCTGTTGCTTTCTGGTTGTTCGTGGAGGTGGAAACACCAAAATGGGGGTTTGACTGAGGCAAGCCCCTATATAACCCCAAAAATTTTCCCCTCTTACTTGTGTGTAGGTGAATGTGTGCATCGAGCTAGCTGGTGAACAAGCACTTTTGTGAGATAATCTTTGTTACCCTAGCTTTCATCTATTTGCTTTATCATCTTCATTTTTATTTTATGTACTTGCTCATTCTTTTTTCCCCATCAAAATAAACTAGCTAGGCTGTCAATAAGTTTTTAGGTAGTTCTTACTATAATTTATGTTTTGTGGCCGCATGGACACCAACACGCTAGAGAGATGCTAGTGCATTGTACTATCATCCCAGAGTCACGCTATTGTCCTAGGACACAAAGCTATCTAAGGTACAATACCAGCTCCAAATACCAGCTCACCTAGCCTAAACTTGAAGTTTGGGCCTGTGGAGTGACAAAAGTACTACATAATGCTCTTCATTCTCAATCCTCTCCCCAAGACATCCCTTTAGAGTGAGGTATGTTAGGGTATCCCTCCACTCTTGACTCTCTATCACCTAGAGCCTTGATGTGGTTGGTCCCCCTCTCTTTCATTTTTGGTGAACCCAATGTGAATAACATCTTTCCATTCACCTGTGCCGAGACTTTTTCCCCGCACTTGGTGGTTGTCATAACCCTGAGTGTTGTGAAGATTTATGAGCATCACAAAAAAATCCACAACTTCTGGGTACATTATTAGAAGCGTATGAAACTTACCGATGGAGAAGATGAAGGTCACTTCTTGTTTTGCCTCTAGTTTCTCCATTGGTTTAGCTAATTTTTTTACCACTGGCTTTCCCACGGGCTTCACTAATGAGATGGGTTTCATAGATGAGACCACTCACATTCCTTCTCCTTGAACATCCCCTACGGATTCGTTTGTGGACAAGGATGAGGCTATGCATGTCCTTGTAGAAAATATTTTGGCATTGGATAATAGATTGGCATAACTTATGAATCATTTGGAGAAAGCACCAAACTTGGTGAGAGTCACTAGGCTTACTATCAAAGTGAGACATTTGATAGGAAATGATCAAATAGGCATAGATTTCTTACGTGGCCTTGCCGATCTAATAGAAGCTTATGTCCCTTTGTATAAGACTAGATTAGGTACTACCTGAGGGGAAGTGCTTGATACCTATGAAAGATAGATAGGTGTCTTGATTCCTGCCATATCCATATACATGGCCAAAACGGGCCCCTCGATCAATTTCTCTTCTACTTCTCAAAATCCCCCCACTATCAAGGCGAGTAAAAAACCCCTTGGTTTCATTCACCCCTCCTACTACCCCTAGCGGTGGGGATTCTGATGGAATGAGTGGTGGTGGCTTTGGGAGAAAATGTGGTACTGGTGGAGAAGGCCTTGGCAGAGGTGGCTTCGGTGGAGCTCCTACCAGTGTTTGGGGCTCTAGCTACGATCACAATGGTGGCTTCAATGGTTGCTCTAAAAGTGGTTCTGGTGGAAGCGGTTCTACTAACTTTGTTTTGAACACCCTACTTCAAAATATGGGTCGTATGCAAAAATAGTTGGCAAGTCTCTCCTAGGCCTTAGCCCAACCTATCTTTCAACCCATTTTTTGGCATAGCCCATTATCGGTAGCAATCTTAAGTACTCTGTTCCCACAAGGAATGGAGATTCCCAAACTTGAGAAGTATGGCAGAAAAGGAGACCCACAAATGCATGTGTTTTCCTTTAATGCCATGTGTATAGATTTCTTCCATCACAATGCATTGATGGAAAATTTATTTCCTCGATATCTTAAAAATACAACACTCGAGTGGTACTATTCCTTACCTGACAACTCTATCTTCTCATTTGATCAACTTGAAAATCAATTTCTTTGACAGTTCCAAGCCAACATTGGACCGAAGATGACATTCTCGGATCTCATCCGGTGCAATTAGGGGGATAACGAGAATGTAACTAATTTTTTAGTAGGATATCAATGATCTTTTCTTAGATCTGATACTTGCTACTCAATTTTTATGTTTAGAAGGTGTTCATAAAAAACCTTTAGAGACCTTGGAAAAAGGTTTTCCCTTATGAAATAGCCCTCTTTCACGCATCTATGTGTGGCATTATGAGAATATCAACAGATGGTAGTTTAGTTTGAGGGATCTTCCTCTCTCTCCCATTTAGAAGGAATATCTATTGTATCAATCTTAGGAAAAGGTAAGGCTATTGCGAATGTAGTAGCTGCAATGAATGATAACGACCTTAGACACAACAAAAAGTTCACAAAGTTAGTAGAATCTTATTCTTCCATCTTGCAGAAGTTGTTGAAGGATAAGATGATAACCTTGGAAAACCCTCGACCTCTCAAGGAACCTTACCCTATTTGGTATGATGCAAATTCCTTTTGTTATTACCATCGAGTAAACAAACATAATACCAAACGTTGTATGCACCTGCATCATGAGATAGAAGACCACATCAAGGTACTATTCATCTCGATGTGAGTAAATAAAATATGAATAAATTGGCAGCGAAAGAAAAATGTGAGTTGTAGATATACACATAATTGTTTTCATCACATTTTTCTAACTTAATTATTGATCCCTTTGATTCTACCACTCAACCCTCAGAGTACATCAACATGATCACATTTACTCCTTCCCCACAGCCTACGACTAGTTCACCAGTCCTGAAATTCACCTTGTAGGACCTTCCCTTGAATAATAATCCCTCTCCCCTTTACATTCCTACTCGCATCAATGGAAACATTATGATGGCGGTCTTAGTCGACCCCGCGAGCCAAGTGATTGTTATCATAGAAGATACCTTATGGCTGAATTCATTGCAAAGCGAGGAGTATGAAGAAATGAAATCTACCATTCATACACATGATGGCCTCTCTCTCAAGCCCTATGGATTTATAACACTTTCCATCCTAGTTGGACCTAGGGCTTTGAACATGACTTTTGATGTTATCCTAGAATTGGACTTGTTCAGGGTGAAATTAGGCATACCTTGGCTAGCTTCCCTGAGATGAATCACTTTCATCACTCATAAATGTCTTAAATTCTCCCATCAAGGTGTTGTGCATGTCATGCATGACACCAGATACGAACCTTTGGTGTCTCATGGGGGCTACTCATTGGATCATTTTTGGCCTACCTCGGTTGGTCCGCCTCCTCGAAGAATGAACCTACTTTGTCAAAACTATGTGAAGTATAAGACCAGAGGCAATGGACAACTGAAATTGAACCTTCTAATAGTGCAGTAGAAAGTTGCCTTGTCTTCTTTAAAGGGAAAAGAGAGGCCTTCCTGTCCTCAAGGTGCCTCTTTTAATCCTCTTTTTGAAGAAGAGTTATGGATGTTTACTCTTGGATTCTACATAAGAATTCTGATGGTGCTTGCTTAGCACAAGGCTAAGATTAGGATATTGGACCTTCCTACTGTGCCTCTTGGAACTTGGCCCTACCTATACAGTAGATGGAAGGGTCCCCACAGGGAATCCTCTATGTTTCATCCTCTACGTCCTCCCACCACCCCTACTCCTAGAGCAGTGAATGGGAAGAGGCTCGTCATCGAGGTACTAGAGCTGACTCCCCTCGCTATATCTCAAACTCCTCCTACTCCCATTTAGGAGCGCATCCCTTTGTCGGAGATGACTATGATGGACACTCCTATGGCCGAGCAAGAGCCTCATGTCCCTTCACAACTCCCAATTTCTAGCTCAAAGAATCATAGAAACCACCTTGTGTGTGAGCACAAGCGCTGGAAAAACACTATGGGGAATGAGCAGGCCAATTTACAGAGAAAGGAAGAGGAATTGACCACCCTTGTTTTAGGGCCTCTTGATGCATCCTCCTCTCTCCTCCCCCTACTTTTTTTTAATCAAATTCAATCCTGATTCTAGCTCCCATTGTGAGAATGGGTGCACCTAATCCTAAAAAGATATAGGTTTTCATCGCTCCTTCAATAGATCCACACCTTTTGATGTCCCTCTCGGACATCCCACCGTTTCCTAAACTCATGGACTTACCGAATACCTCAGTAGTGTTCGCCACAATTTAATCCTCCTCTTTTGCACCTCTCGCCTCATTTGTAGGGAGTTCACATCCTCCAAAAAAATAGAAAGTATAGGTTGGCCCTTCTATAAATGGAGGGCATAAGAAGAGCCAACCTTCGATAAAGGGTCATCTCACACTAGCTTGTTTCGTACTAGTGATGGAGAAAGTTCCATGTTCCCTTGAGTTTGTCACTGTTTTTGAATCACTTGGTGAAACAAGTAGTGAATCTTGGGTGATTTCCTCCCTATTTGTTGAGGTATGACATGGAACTCCTCAAAATTGCATGTTTAACTATCTGGATGAGGTTCCAGCCTTGTCAGCAATCTTTGTGAAGTCGCTGACCATAGCTCCACAAGAGCCTAGCAGAGAAGACCTTGCAAGGCCTTCTTCCTTAGCCCTTGTTGCAAGAGGGTTGAAAGCACATCCCCTTAATATTCCACCACTACAGGCTCATCCACCTTCCCCCTATAATGATATAGATTGAGCATCGAATGACCTCTTAGTCAATGAGTGTTAGGGGGGGGCTCTTCTTTATCTTTAGAATAGGTGTGTGTGTTGTGATGTGTTCCCTTATGATTGTGTTATATTTTCCTGAATGACCCTTCTTGGTGCTTGGATACATGAGTGATTATGTGTTGTAATCCTCTTCTATTTGTGCCATCATTCTCCCTTTGTTATGTGTTTTTATTTTTGGAAAATTGGGGAGAATGCAAAGTGTTGGGGGAATTTAGGCATCCCTTCCATGTAGACCCAATTTTTTATTTTTACTTTTTATTCTCGTGCATTCTTCACATGGTTTGATGTAGTATGGGGTTGATGAAGGTTCATCTATATACTATTACTATACTTATATATATTCATGAGTAGCTCTGAACCTAAAATATCAAATCACCCCTGTGCCGTTTGTTGTGATGTCTTTGTCTCTTTTTACTTCTCTTTTATATTTCTCTCTTCTTTGCTTTATTTTGTCCCTCATATGTATGACAATGTCACTTTCACAATGTTATGATTTTCAAAAAATGCATTTGTTTCCAACAAATCTTTTCTCAAAAAATCCTTGCAAGCTTTTTCAAAGATCACATTCTCAAGATGGACCCCTAGCGGAATTTGTTTCCTTCAGCATGGGTTCACAAAGAAAGAAACTTGAAGAACCTTCCTCTAAGGAGGGAGTGGCTTTTCTTGTCGGAGAATCCTTTAGCTTTTCCTCATGAGGTGGCATTATCTTCCTTTCAATTTCCTTGATGAAGTGAACATGTTTTGAAAGGATTCCTTGATGTTGGATTGATTTGAGGAAAAATGTCTCTTTTGTACTTTCAAACAACACATCCCTTGAGTGGACCCCTCTCCTTTTGAAGGGTTCCCAAGGGATCCCTTTGAAGGCCTTTCAATTTGTTGACTATTAGCGTGACTATCTTCTTGTGTGGCTACTCTTTTTTCTTGGCATGTTTTATCTATGGATTAACATGTTGCTTTTCAAGTGCACCTGTGAAGCCGCTTTCAAGTTCGACTCTGTAGAGTCCTCTCACATTAGGCTTCCTTCATGAGAGAGAACTTGGGGGATGCCTTCTTTCAGGTCTATGGGCCTATAGGTGCTTACCTCACTAGGCTTCCTTCATGAGAGAGAACTTGTGGGTTGCCTTCTTTTAGGTCTGTAGGCCTCTGAGATGCTTTCATCCTATGGGATTTGTCCATCGTTGGTATGAGGTCCTTTAGTGTACTTTGCACCACTTCATAGCTCTATGGGGATATGGAGTCCTTTTGTTTGAAACTCCCTAGGGAGAGTACCTGTGGAGTCCTTTTCCTACCCTACGCTTTTCAGTTTGCTAGATCGTGGTCTACTCCCTCGATGGTTCAAGTATACATTTCTAACCCTACTAACTCTTTGACTTACTTTATTGAACACTCATTGATATACACACTCGCTAAAGTGGGGAAAAAATTTATAGGAGAAAATTTTCACCCCTTGTACGAATTCCCCTTTCACATACCCTCGCCTTAGAAAATCAAATCCAAAGGTGAAATTCTACATCATGCACCTATCCTTTGTCTTGTGCATCAGCTAGAGAATATTTGTCGATGACATATGCGCAATGTGCAAGACATCTGCATGATATGTTGCTATCCTTGATAGATTCCCACGTTTGAAGTTGGTAGAGGCATTACACACCTGATTGGAGTTGAATGTAACGTCCCTCTTCGACCAATTGACCTGAAAACAATAGATTCTTCACATCCCACCTTTAAAAACATTCCTCATTCAATCACTTTATCTTCTAGCAATCTTCTTTCACATTCTCTTAGAAATTCATTCACTTCACATTCTCAAGCAACATTCTAACACTCCATTAACTCCACATTGCAAGTGTGAGGCACTCATAGAAGCTATGGGGTTGGAGTCTTACAAGACCTCCCTTCATCACCACTGTGGCTATGGTGACTTTTCTAGGTCCATACCTTGAATTCTCCCTCCATTGGCTAGTGAGCTTTTGGGTGGAGGTGGTAACGCTTCACTCCTCTCCTTTGTGATTTGATAGAGTAGAATTTGTATTTTGTAGTGTTCATTGTAATATTTATTTCTAGTTTCTTTATCACATATTCTACTTCATTTCTTTTTGGTTGTCTGTGGAGGTGGAAACACCAAAACGAGGGTCTGACTAAGGTAGGCTTCTATATAGCCACAACAGTTTTCCCCTCTTGCTTATAAGTAGGTGAATGTGTGCATGGAGCTAGCTAGTGAACATGTGCTTTTGTGAGATATTGTGAGATAATCTTCATTACCCTAGCTTTCATCTATTTACTTTATCATCTTCATCTTTATTTTTTGTACTTCCTCATTCTATTCTCCCCATCAAAATGAACTAGTTAGGCTATCAGTAAGTTTTTAGGTAGTTATTATTGTACTTTGTGTTTTCTTTCCACAAAGACGCCAACACAATAGAGAGATGCAAGCACACCACACTATCATTCTAGAGCCGTGTTGCTATCCTAGGATAGAGAGCTATCTGAGGTATAGTATCAACCCAAAAAACTAGCTCTCCTAGCCTAAAATTGAAGTTTGGGCTTGTAGAGTGACCAAAGTACTACATATTGCTCTTTATTCTTGATCCTCTCCCCAAGAAATCCCTTTAGAGTGAGGTAAGTTAGTGAAGCCCTCTACTCTCAGCTATCCGTGACCTGGAGCCTTGACGTGGTCAGTCCCCCTCTCTTACATTTTTGGTGAACCCAATGTGAACAACATCCTTCCATTCACCAGTGTTGAGACTATTTCCCTGTGTTTCATGGTTGGCATAACCCTGAGTGTTGCGAAGGTTTATGAGCATCACAACCCACTGCACAACTAAGAAGAATCATATGAAACTTATCGATGGAGAAGATGAAGTTCACTTCTAGTTTCACTTCCAGTTTCTCCACTGGTTTAGCTAATTATTTTACCACTTGATTTCCTACGAGCTTCACTAACAAGATGGGTTTTATAGATGAGACCACTTGCATTCCTACTCCTCCAGCATCCCCTACGGCTTTGTCCATTGACAAGGATGAGGCTTTGCATGTCCCTGCAAAAAATATTTTGGCGTTGGATAATAGATTGGCAGACCTTATGAATCTTTTGGAGAAAGCACCAAACATGGCTAGAGATGCTAGGCTTACTAGTGAAGTGATACATTTGTTAGGAAAGGATCAAACATGCATGAATTTCTTACATGGCATTGTCGATCTAACAAAAGCTTATGTCCCTTTGTAGAAGACTAGATCAGGTACTACCCTTAGAGAAGTGCTCAATAAATATGAAAGATAGATAGGTGTCTCCATGCCTACCATATCTATATACATGGCCGAAACAAGCCCCTCGATCAATGTATCTTCTGCTTCTCAAAATCCCCCCACTATCAAGGTGATTAAAACACCCCTTGGGTTCACTTTCACCCCTCCTACTGCCCTTTGCGGTGGGGGTTCTGATGGAATGAGCGACAGTGGCTTTGGTAGTGGAGGTGGTACTAGCGAGGAGGCCTTGGTGGAGCTCATGGTGGTGGTTTCAGTAGTGGAGGTTGCTTCGATGGAGGTCCTACTAGTGGTGGGGGCTCCAGTGGCGGTAATAGTGGTGCCTCTGGAGGTTGTTCCATAAGTGGTTTTGTTGGTGGTGGTTCTAGGGGCTCCATTAGTCCTTTGTCATCTACTAACTTTGTTTTGAATGCCCTACTTCAAAATATGGGTCATATGCAAAACTAGCTAGTGAGTCTCTCTTAAGCCTCAACCCAACCTATCTTTCAACCCTTTTTTCTGACATAGCCCATTATCGGTAGCAATCTTAAGAACTCCCTTCCCACAAGGAATGAAGATTCCCAAATTTGAGAAGTATGGCAGCAAAAGGGACCTGCAAATGCATGTGTCTGCCTTTAATTCCATGTGTACATACTTCTTCCATCATGACGTGTTGATGGAAAAATTATTTCCACGATCTCTTAAAAATACAACACTCAAGTGGTACTATTCCTTACCCGATAACTCTATCTTCTCATTTGATCAACTTGTAAATTAGTTTCTCTGACAGTTCCAAGCCAACATCAGACTAAAGATGACCTTCTCGGATCTCATTCGATGCAAGCAGGTGGATAACAAGAAGATAACTAATTTTATAGAATGATATCAAACACTCTTTTCCTAGATCTCATACCTGCTACCCAATTTTGATGTGCAGAAGGTGTTTATAGGAAACCTACAGAGACCTTATTAGGAAATTTTTTGCCTTATGAAACACCCCTCTTTTGCGCATCTATGTGATATTACAAGAATATCAGCTGAAAATAGTACAATTCGGGGGATCCTCCTCACACTCCCATTCATAAGGAATATGTATTGTATCAATCTTGGGAAAAGGTAAGGTTGTTGTGAATGTAGTAGCTGAAATGAATGATAATGACCTCAAATGCAACAAAGAGTTCACAAAGTTAGAAGAATCTTATTCTTCCATCTTGCAAAAGCTGTTGAAGGATAAGGTCATAATCTTGGAGAACCCTCGACCTCTCAAGGAACCTTACACTGATTGGTACAATACAAATTCCTTTTGTCAATACCATTGAGTCAATAGACATGATAACTTAATTATTGATCCCTTTGATTCTAGCACTCAGCCCTCAGAGTACATCAACATGATCACGATTACTTCTTCCTCGTAGCCTATGAATGGTTCACCAGATGTGACATTCACCTTGTAGGACCTACCCTTGAATAGCAAGCACTCTCCCCTTTACATTCCTGCTTGCCTCAATGGGAACATTTTGATAGGGGTCTTAGTCGACCCTGTGAGCCAAGTGAATGTTATCACAGAAGAAACATTATGACTGAATTCATTGCAAAGGGAGGAGTATGAAGAAATGAAATCTACCATTCGTACACATGATGGCCTCTCTCTCAATCCATATGGATAAATAACTCTTTCCGTCCTAGTTGGACCTAGAGGTATGAACATGACTTTTGATGTTATCCTAGAATTGGACTTATTCAAGGTGAAGTTAGGTAAACCCTTGCTATCTTCCATGAATGAAATCACTTCCATAATTCACAAATATCTTAAATTCTTCAATCAAGGTGTTGTGTGTGTCATGCATGACATTGGATACCAGTCATTGGTGTCTTGTGGGGGCTACTCATTGGATTATTTTTGGCCCACCCCAGTCGATCCGCTTCCCCCAAGAATGGACCTACTTTACTGAAAGTATGTCAAGTATAAGACAAGAGGAAAGGGACAACCAAAATTGACCCTTCTGGTAGTGCAGTAGCAAGCCGCCTTGTCTTCTCAAAAGGGAAAAGAGAGGCCTGCCCATCCTCAAGGTGCCTCTTTCGCTCCTCTTTTTGAAGAAGTGTTTAAGATGTCTACTCCTAGATTCTACATGAGAATTCCAATGGTGCCTACTTGGCACAAGGCTAAGATCAGGATATCAAACCTTCCTACTATACCTCCTAGACCTTGGCAATACCTATACGGTAGAAGGAAGGGTCCCCATGGGAAATCCTCTATGTCCCAGCCTCCACGACCTCCCACCACTCTTGCTCCTAGAGAAGAAAATGGGAAGATGCCTTCCATTGAGACACTAGAGCTAACTCCCCTCGCTGTCTCTCAAAATCCTCTTGCTTCCATTCAGGAGCCTATCCCTTCACCAAAGACGGTTGTGATGGACACTCCTATGGCCGAGCAAGAGCCTCTTGTCCATTCATAGCTCTCGACGTCTAGCTCAAAGAGTCATAAAAACTGCCTTGCACATGAGCACAAGTGCCAACGAAAGGATTTGGCAGTTGAGCAAGCTGCTTTACAAAGAAAGGAAGAGGAATTGACTGCCCCTTTTTTAGGGCTTGCTGATGCATCCTCCTCTGTCCTCCCCAAAATATCAAATCATCTATATCATCTATATGGTTTGATATAGTAAGGGGTTGATGAAAGTTCATCTATATAATATTACAATATTTATATATATTCATGAGAAACTCTGACCCTAAAATATTAGATCACCCTTGTGCCCTTTGTTGTGATGTCTTTGTCTCTTTTTCCTTTTATTTTATCTTTCTCTCTTCTTTGCTTGAGTTGTCCCTCATATGTGTGACAATGTCACTTACACAATGTTATGATTTTTAGAAAACACATTCATTTCCAATGAATCTTTTCTAGAAAATCCTTGCAAGCTTTTCCAAAGATCGCATTCTCAACTTGGACCCCTAGCAAAATGTGTTTCCTTCATCATGGGTTCACAAAGAAAGAAAATTGAAGAACCTTCCTATGAGGAGGGAGTGGCTTTTCCTATGGGAGAAGCCTTAACCTTCCTGTCACGAGGGGAAATTTCCTTCCTTTCAAATTCCTTGATGGAGTGAACATCTTTTGAAAGAATTCCATATGATGAATTGATTTGAGAAAAGATGTCTCTTTTGCACTTTCGAACAATGCGTCCCTTGAGTGGACCCCTATCCTTTTGAAGGGTTCCTGAGGGACCCCTTTGAAAGCATTTCAATTTGTTGATTGTTAGTGTGATTGTCTTCATGTGTGGCTGCTTTTCATTTCTTGGCTTGTTTTATCTATGGATTAACATGTTGCTTTGCAGGTGCACCTATGAAGATTCTTTCTAGTATGACTCTATGGAGTCCCCATTCATCAGGCTTCCTTCATCAGAGAGAACTTGGGGGATTCCTTCTTGCAGGTTTGCGGGCTTCACTAGGCTTCTTTCAAGAGAGAGAACTTGGGGGTTACCTTCTTGCAGGTTTGTGGGCCTACGAGACACTTTTATCCTTCGGGATTTGTCCATTGTTGGTCTAAGGGCCTTTGGTGAATTTTGTGCCACTTCAGAGTTTTGTAGGGCTATAGAGTCCTTTTGTTTGAAACTCCCTAGGGAGATTACCTATGGAGTCCTTTGCCTACCCTATGCTTTCGCGTTTGCTAGATCACAACCTACTTCCTTGACAATTCAAGTATACATTTCTAACCCTAATAACTCTTCAATCTACTTCACTGAATGCTCATTGATATTCATGCTTGCTAAAGTGGGGGAAAAATGTATAGCAACAAATTTGTAGCCCTTCTACAAATTCCTCTTTCACATACCCTCGACTTAGAAAATAAAATTTGGAGGAGAAATTCCACATCACCCACCTGCCTTCCATCCACCTTACATTTTTATTGTTCATCGGTGAGAGAATATTTGTCGGAGATGCATGTGCAACATGCAAACATATATGTGGTGCATTGCTATCCTTGACAGATTCCTACATCTGAAGTTGGCAGAGATGTTACACACCCAATTGGAGTCAAATTATAATGTCCCTCTTCAACCAACTGACCTAAAAATAATAGATTCTTCTCATCCCACCTTTAAAAACATTCTTCATTCAATCACTTCATCTTCTAGAAATCTTCTATCACAATCTCTTAGCAATTTGTTCACTTCTTCAAATTATCAAGCAACATTCTAGCACTCCATTTTTTAGCATTGTAGTGGTTTTGACACTCCATCAACTCCACATTGCATGTGTGAGGCAGTAATAGAATTTGTGGGCTTGTAGTCTTGCAAGACCTCCCTTTATCACTACTACAACTATGGTGGCTTTTCCAAGTCCATACCTTGCATTCTCTCTCCATTGGCTAGTGATATTTTGGGTGGAGGTGGTAAAGCTTCACTCCTCTCCTTAGTGATTTGATAGAGTAGAATTTGTACTTTGTAGTGTTCATTGTAATCTTTATTTCTACTTTCTTTATTGCATATTTTACTCCGTTGACTTTTGGCTATCTATGGATGTGGAAACACCAAAATGGGGGTCTAACTGATGTAGGCCACTATATATCCCTAATTTTTTTCTCCTCTTGCTTGTGTGTAGGTGAATGTGTGTGTGGAGCTTGCTAGCGAACAAGCACTTTTGTGAGGTAATCTTCATTACCCTAGCTTTGATATATTTTCTTTTATCATCTCTATCTTTATTTTTTGTACTTCCTCATTCTGTTTTCCCCATCAAAATCAACTAGCTAGGTTGTTGGTAAGTTTTTCGGTAGTCTTACTGTACTTTGTGTTTTTTGCCTACATGGATCTAGCATGCTAGTGAGATGCCAACACACTGTGCTGTCATCCCACAACCCCACTACCGTCCTAGAATAGAGATATTTTTGAGGTATAGTACCGACTCTGACAACCAACTTTCCTAGCCTAAACCCAAAGTTTGGGCTTGTAGAGTGATAGAAGTACTACATAGTTCTCTTCATTATTGATCCTCTCCCCAAGAAATTCCTTTAGAGTGAGGTAAGTTAGGGTATCCATCCACTCTCAGCTCTCTATGACTTGGAGCCTTGACGTGGTTGGTCCCCCTCTCTTACATTTTTGGTGAACCTGACATGAATAACATCTTTCCATTTTCTTTTGTTGAGACATTTTCCCTGTGTCGGGTGGTTGTCGTAACCCTAAGTGTTGTGAAGGTTTATGAGCATCACAACCTAGTCAAAAAAATTCAGGTACATTGTTAGAAGAAGCGTATGACACTTACTGATGGAGAAGAGGAAGGTCACTTCTAGTTTCGCCTCCAGTTTCTCCACTGGTTTAGCTAATGAGTTTACCACTGGCTTTCCTACGGGCTTCACTAATGAGATGGGTTTCATAGATGATACCACTCGCATTCCTACTCCTCTAGCATCCCATACAACTTCATTGGTGGATGAGGATGAGGCTATGCATGTCCCTCCAAAAAATATTTTGGCATTGGATAATAGATTGGTAGACCTCATGAATCATTTACAAAAAACACCAAACATGGCGAGAGCCACTAGGCTTACTAGAGAAGTGAGACATTTGTTTGGAAAGGATTCAATAGGCATAGAGTTCTTACATGGCCTTGCTGATATAATAGAAGATTATGTCCCTTCGTATAAGACTATATTGGGTACTACCCGAGGGGAAGTGCTTGATACCTATGAAAGATAGATAGATATCTCCATGCCTGCCATATCTATATACATGGCCAAAATGAGACCTTTGATCAATTTATCTTTTTCTTCTCAAAATCCCCCAACTATCAAGGCAACTAAAACACCCCTTGGGTTCACTCTCACCTCTCCTACTACCCCTGGTGGTGGGGGTGTTAGTTGAACGAGCAGCGGTGGCTTTGGTAGTAGAGGTGATACTAGTGGAGGAGGCCTTGGTGGAGGTCATGGTGGTGGTTTTGGTAGTGGAGGTGGGTCTGATGGAGGTCCTACTGGTGGTGGGGGATCTAGCGAGGGTCATAGCCATGGATTCGGAAGTGGTTTTAGTGGCGGTGGTTTCAGGGGCTCCACTAGTTCTTTGTTATCTACTAACCTTTTTTTGAATGCCCTGCTTCGGAATATGGGTCATATGTAAAAACAACTAGTGAGTCTCTCCCAGGCCTCATCCCAACCTATCTTTCAAACCTTTTTCTGACATAGCCTATTTTTGGTAGCAATCTTAACTAATCCCTTCTGACAAGGAATGGAGATTCCCAAATTTTAGAAGTATGGCAGAAAAGGGGACCTGCAAACACATGTGTCTGCCTTCAATGCCATGTGTACAAAATTCTTCCATCATAACGTGTTGATGGAAAAATTATTTCCTCGATCTCTTAAGGATACAACACTCAAGTGGTACTATTCGTTACCTGACAACTCTATCTTCTCATTTGATCAACTTGTAAATTAGTTTATCTGACAGTTTCAAGACAACATCAGACCAAAGATGACTTTCTTGGATCTCGTCTAGTGCAAGCAGGGGATAACGAGAAGATAACTAATTTTATAGCACGATATCAAACGCTCTTTTCTCAAATCTCATTCCTGCTGCCCAATTCTAATGTGTAGAAGGTGTTCATAGGAAGCCTATAGAGACCTTGGTAGGAAAAGTTTTCCCTTATGAAATACCCCTCTTTCGTGCATTTTTATGTGACATTACAAGAATATCAGATGTATTTAGTTTAGTTCGGGAGATCTCATCGCACTTCGGTTTAGAAGGAAGATCTATTGTATCAATCTTAGTAAAAGCTAAGGCTGTTGTGAATGTAGTAGCCGCAATGAATGATAATGACCTCAGACGCAACAGAAAGTTCAGTAGAATCTTATTTTTCCATCTTGTAGAAGTTGCTAAAGGATAAGATCATAACCTTGGAGAACCCTCAACCTCTCAAGAAACCTTACCCTAATTGGTATGATGCAAATACCTTTTGTTAGTACCATGAAGTCAGTGGACATGACAACAAACATTCTATGTGCTTGCATCATGAGATACATAACCACATCGAGGATGACACTATTCATCTCAATGGGAGTAAACAAAATACAAATAAATCAATGGAAAAAGAAAATAGTGAGTTGCAGATATACAGAGACCCATTTTTGTCAAATTCTGCTAACTTAATTGTTGATCCCTTTGATTCTAAAACTCAGCCCTCAGAGTACATCAACATGATCATGATTACTCCTTCTCTGCAGCTTGTGACTAGTTCTTCAGATGTGACATTCACCTTGCAGGACCTTCCTTCAAATAGCAAGCCCTCTCCCATTTACATTCCCGCTTGCCTCAATGGGAACATTGTGATGGGCGTCTTAGTTAACCTCATGAGCCAAGTGAATGTTATTACAGAAAAAACATTATGGCTGAGTTTATTGCAAAGGAAGGAGTATGAAGAAACAAAATCTACTATTTGTATGCACAATGGCCTCTCTCTCAAGCCGTATGGCTCAATAACTCTTTCTGTTGTAGTTGAACCTAGGGGTATGAACACAACTTTTGATGTTATCCCAGAATTGGACTTATTCAGGGTGAAGCTAGGAATATCTTGGCTAGCTTCCAAGAATGAAATTGATTTTTTAATTCATAACTATCTTAAATTATCCCATCAAGGTGTTGTGCGTGTTGTGCATTACACTAGATACTAGCCATAGGTGTCTCGTGGGGGCTACTCATTGGATCATTTTTGGCCCACCCCGATTGATTAGCTTCCCCTAATAACATACCTACTTTACCAAAAGTATGTGAAGTATAAGACAATAGGCAAGGGACAACCAAAATTGACCCTTCTGGTAGTGTAGCAGCAAGCTAGCTCATCTTCTCGAAAGTTAAAAGAGAGGCTTGCTTGTCTTCAAGGTTCCTATTTCACTCCTCTTTTTGAAGAATTTTTTTGGATGTCTACTCCTAGATTCTACATGAGAAGTCCAATGGTGCCTGCCTAGCACAAGGCTAAGATCAAGATATCAAACCTTCCTTCTATGCCTCCTGGACCTTGGCCCTACCTATAAGGTAGAAGGAAGGGTTCTCAGGGAGAATCCTCTATGTCCTAGCCTCTATGGCCTCCCACGACTCCTGCTCTTAGAGAAGCAAATGGGAAGAGACCCCCCACTGAGACACTAGAGTTGGCTCCCCTCGCTGTCTCTCAAACTCCTCTTGCTCCCATTTAGGAGCCTATCCCTTCGTCAAAGATGACTATGATGGACACTCTTATGGTTGAGCAGGAACCTCCTATCCCTTCACAACTCCCGATGTCTAGCTGAAAGAGTCATAGACACCACCTTCTGTGTGAAGACAAGTGTCGTTGAAAGGCTCTGGCAACTGAGTCGGCCGCTTTGCAGAGAAAGGAAGAGGAATTGACCACCCCTATTTTAGGGCCTCTTGATGCATCCTCTCTCTCGTTCCCCCTGATTTCGGTGAATCGAATTCAATCTTTCTTTTGAATCCTACTATGAGTGTGGGTCCACTTGATCCTAAAAAAGGTGCAAGTGTTCATCAATCCTTCAATTGATCTACCCCTTTTGATGTCCCTCCCAGACATCCCATCATTTCCTAAACCTGTGGACCTTTCAAATAGCTCGGTGGTGTCTGTTGTGGTTTTCTCCTCCTCTTTCACACCTCTCACTTTGTCTATGGGGAGTTCACATCCTTTGACGAAGTAGAAAGTAGAGGTCAACCCTTCTAGAAATGGAGGGCGTAAGAGGAGCCCACCTTCTCCAAAGGGTGGTACCACATTATATTGTTCCATACTAGTGATGGAGAAAGTTCCAAATTCCCTTGAGTTTGTCACTGCTCCTGAGTCACTTGGTGAACCAAGCGGTGAATCTCAGGCGCTGTCCTCACCATCCATTGAGGCATGACATGGCACTCCTAGAAAGCACATGTTTAACTCTATGGACAAATTTTTGACCTTGTCGACGATCTTCACGAAGTTACAAACCATAGCTCCATAAGAGCCAAGCGAAGAAGACCTCACGTGGCCTTCTTCCTTATCCCTTGTTGCGGGAGGGTTGCAATCACCTCCCCTTAATATTCCACCATTGCAGGCTCATCTGCCTTCCCCCTATAATGATCTAGATTGAGAAGTAGATAGCGTCTTGGTTGATGAGTGTTAGGGGGAGGCCTCTTCTTTATCTTTAGAATAGGTGTGTGTGTTTTGATGTGTTCCCCCATGCTTTTGTTATATGTTCTTGGATTACTCTTGTCACCCTTGTTAGTACTTGGATATAGGAGTGATTATGTGTTGTAAACCTTCTTCTATTTGTGTCATCATTCTTCATTTGTTATGTGTTTTGATTTTCAACAAATTGGGGATGATTCAAAGTGTTGGGGGAATTTAGGCTTCCCTTCCATGTTGACCCAATCTTTTATTTTTACTTTGTCTTCTCATGCATTCTTCACATGGTTTAATATAGCAGGGGGTTGATGACAATTCATCTATATACTATTCCTATACTTATATATATTCATGAGCAGCTCTGACCCTAAAATATTAGATCACCCCTATGCCTGTTTTTGTGATATCTTTGTCTCTTTTTACTTTTATTTTATATTTCTCTCTTCTTTTCTTGAGTTTTCCCTTGTATGTGTGACAACACCACTTTCACAATGTTACGATTTTTAGAAAATGCATTCATTTCCAACAAATCTTTTCTCAAAAATCCTTGCAAGATTTTTCAAAGATCACATTCTCAACTTGGACCCCTAGTAGAATGTGTTTTCTTCATCATGGGTTCACAAAGAAAGAAACTTGAAGAACCTTCCTCTAAGGAGGGAGTGGCTTTTCCTATGGAAGAAGCCTTAACCTTCCCCTCATGAGGGGGAATTTTATTCCTTTTGAATTCCTTGATGAAGTGAACATCTTTCAAAAGGATTCCTTGATGATGAATTGATTTGAGAAAAAACATCTCTTTTGCACTTTCAAACAACGCGTCCCTTGAGTGCACTCCTGTCCTTTTGAAGGGTTCCTAAGGGACCCCTTTAAAATCCTTTCAATTTTTTGACTATCAGCATGATTGCCTTCTTGTGTAGCTAATTTTTGTTCCTTGGCATGTTTTATCTATGGATTAACATGTTGCTTTGTAGGTGAACCTGTGAAGCCGATTTTAGTATGACTCTACAAAGTCCCCTTTCATCAAGCTTCCTTCATGAGAGAGAACTTGGGGGATACCTTCTTGCAAGTCTATGGGCCTGTAAGGTGCTTATTTCACTCGGATTCCTTCATGAGAGAGAACTTAGGGGTTTCCTTCTTGCAGGTTTGTGGGCCTATGAGATGCTTTCATCTCGTACGATTTTTCCATCGTTGGTCTAAGGGCCTTCGGTATACTTTGTGCCACTTCATATTTCTATGGGGCTATGGAGTCCTTTTGTTTGAAACTCCTTAGATAGAGTACCTATGGAGTCCTTTTCCTACCCCACACTTTTGAGTTTACCAGATTGCGATTTGCTCCCTTGATAGTTTAGGTATATATGTTAGAGTAAAGTAATTAATTAACTTTACTCTCCTCTTAAGATTTCACTTTATGCACACATATTAGTCATTTAATAATTAATAATTAATTATTAAATGCACTCACCTTAGGGTTAGGTTTTCCTTTCGGTGTTGATCTCCTTTATAAAGATTGATCTCTTGTATTGTATTCTCCTCTTGCTTCATTTTTTTCTCTGATAATACATCTTGCACTTTGTTAGAGCCAAAACCCTTGTTTTGTTCTCTCTCTTTCTCTGTGACAGGTTTCTTGCATGAAGGTGTTCTTTGGGTTCTATGGATTTGTATTTCTCAAATCCTACATTGTATCAGAGCCAGATCTGTTGCAGCTTGTTCAGTTTTTGAAAGATTTAGAGATCTAGGTTTTGGTTGCATCAGATCTGTGTTTGTCTTCTATTTTTTATTTGGAATAGGGGGGTTCTTTTTTTTTTGGAGCACTTTGAGCTCAAACAGACCTCACCGTTGAGCTCGCGGCATCCAAAAACCCCCTATTTCCATATAATACACGTCTGATTCAGACATAGTTGGCTCATAAGGAAAAAAATTTTTACCCTAGGGCTATACAGACCCTAGGGCACGCATATTGATGTGAAAAATTTCAAAAAAATCAAAAATTTTAAAAACAAATTTCGGGTTTTCAAACCCACGGCGAGTATAAACGGCAAGCACCGTCGGAGGGCCACTCGGCGGCCATCGCTCGGCCACCGCCACCGGTGGCACAGCCGGCCGCGGCCAAGCAGCAACTGTCGCGCCGCCTGGCCCTTGCCCCGCCCACGGCCCACTCAAGCACCACCCCTACACTACCAGCGCACCTCCAACAGCCTGAGCGCCAACACCTGCGCCTAGCCCTTGGTCGCCCAGCAGACTAGGGGTCTATTTTTCTAGCCCCTGAGGGCTCTCAGGTCCTAGTTATGCTTTTTCGGAGTAGTTTTGGTAAATTGGGTATAAAATTGGCGTTTTAGCTCCGTTTTTTGAACAAAAATAGGCGTCGGAAACCTGGTTCCAAACCCGATCTAATTCATGTAGGTTATTTTTTTTTATTTTTCCGTTTTGCAGTCTATTTTGCTATTCAAAGTCATAAATTGTGTTTTTCACTCTTGGGGGCGTATCTTTTGCGTCCAAACTCCATTTTTCACAAAAAAATAGGCGTTGGAAAGGTGTTTCTGTGCTCTTCTAGATATATCATTTATTTTTCTAGAATCTTCCACAAGTAATTTTTATTCAGTTTTTTGTGTTTTCACACATCTGTTAATTACTTGGACTTTTTGGCACCTGGAAATGATTTTTTTGCATGGGATGGCATATGTTGATCTAGTTTATTAGTATTGAGGTTAGTTAGTCTCATATTTTTGTAATTTGAAGAGTTATCATGGGGTTTTCTACTCACCCTTTAGTTATTTTTCTGGAACGGGGTAATTATGAGTCATGGGCAAAGGGCATACTTACACACTGTAGGTGGCTTAATATTTTGCCTTATTTGTATGATCTCATACCTAAACTAGAAACTTCAAAGGGAAAACTAGCTTGGGATATCATTAGAAATCACATAGTAGGACTTATATTGTCTAGTGTTGATTCTGACACTGTGTGAGCTATATCGAGCATTGATTGTCCTCACTCACTTTGGACACGTCTTTCAGAGATCTATGGAGGCCCCAGTCTTTCTCCATTCCCAAAGGATCCTGCTTCAGATTGTCTTGTACCCATTGGTTGGAGAGAGAGAACACACCTTTTGATCATGATACTTTAGAGGAGCTTCAGTATTTAGACACCCTTACATATTATGATGAATTAGAGGATTGTCTCATAGTTCCTACTCTTCAGACTGAGATTATACTTGTATCAGCATCTTCTCCTGTTGTTCCTGATCAGTTTGATATTGCCTCTTCTTTGGCTCCTATTGATTCAGCTAAGCAGGACATCATACATCTTTCAAACATGGCTACTTGGGATTTTTATCTTGCAGGGATTTCGTCTTTGTTTGTAGAGTCCTATATTGCAAATCTGGAGGATTACTTTGAGGATTTTCAACTCCTCTTTGTTGACAGTCATATTCTAGCTGTTAGCCCACCATCATCTGTGCATTCAGAGGTTGCAGTTTTTGAGTCTTTCATTCAGTTTGGATTTGACATCTTTTGTTTCAGTTCAAACAGAGAGATTCTTCAACATCCTATTATGGCACACATCTTGAGATAGATTGATTCTTCTCTCTTCACAAGGTTTATTCATCTTTGTCCTTTGGATCCATTTCTTCCCAAGGGGAGGAATATTATATGCCGCTTCAAGATCTCTTTCTGGATTCTACATCAGGCATCTACCATTGCGACAAGAGTTTCTTCATTGTGGGGGGTCCTTCTAGTCTCTTTCTATTTCTCTTATGGAGACCAATGTATATGTACTTATATGATAGAAGCTATCTATGGGGGGTATCATGTTATCCACCTCCTATCCTTCTTTTCTTAGTGCATTGCATGCTTTCATCTCTTTTTGGAGTAGAGTTTTTTCCCATGAGGTTTTCTCTATTTCTCCACTTTATAGAGATTTTGTTGTATTCGGGTACCTGATCAGGCCATGTTGTTGGGACCCTCTGTTGCATTGTAGTTCCTTTGCTTTCTTTTGCATTGTTTGTAGCTGCATTGTAGCTCATCTTAAGGGGGGGTGTTAGAGTAAAGTAATTAATTGACTTTACTCTCCTCTTAAGATTTCACTTTATGCACACATATTAGTCATTTAATAATTAATATTTAATTAGTAAATGCACTCACCTTAGGGTTAGATTTTTCTTTCGGTATTGATCTCCTTTATAAGGATTGATCTCTTGTATTGTATTCTCCTCTTGCTTCATTTTTTTCTTTGATAATACATCTTGCACTTTGTCAAAGCCAAAACCCTTGTTTTGTTCTCTCTCTTTCTCTGTGACAGGTTTCTTGCATGCAGGTGTTCTTTGGGTTCTATGGATTTGTATTTCTCAAATCCTACAATATATTTCTACCCCTACTAACTCTTTGATCTACTTTAGCTAATTTTCATTGATACTCATGCTCGCTAAAGTGGGGGAAAATGTGTAGGAATGAGTTTTCACCCCTTGTACAAATTCCCCTTTCACATAACCTCACCTTAGAAAACCAAATCAAAAGGTGAAATTCCACCTCACCCACCTACCTTCCATCCACCTAGCATTTTTCCTATGCATTAGTTAGAGAATATTTTTTTAGGTTGCATGCACAACATAGACATCCATGCGGTGCGCTACCATCCCTAATGGATTCTTGCATCTGGAGTTGATAGAGGCGTTACAAACCTAATTTGAGTCAAATTGTAATGTCCATCTTTGACCAATTGACCCAAAAATGGTAGATTCTTCTCATCCCACCTTTAAAAACATTCTTCATTCAATCACTTCATCTTCTAGCAATATTCTTTCAGATTCTTTTACAAATTTGTTCACTTCTTCACATTCTCAAGCAACATTCTAGCACTCCATTTTTGAGCATTGCAATAGTTTTGACACTCCATCAACTCCACACTGCAAGTGTGAGGCAACCATAAAAGTTGTGGGCTTGGAGTCTTGCAAGACCTCCCTTCATCACCGCCGCGGCTGGTATGGATTTTCCAAGTCCATACCTCGTATTCTCCCTCCATTGGCTATTGAGTTTTTGGGTGGAGGTGGTAACGCTTCACTCCTCTCCTTTGTGATCTGGTAGAGCAACATTTTTCTTTTGTAGTGTTCATTGTAATATTTCTTTCTACTTTCTTTATCAAAAATTCTACTTTGTTGCTTTTTGGTTGTGTATGGAGGTGGAAACACCACAATGAGGTTCTAACTAAGGCAGGCCCTTATACAACCCCAACAATTTTCCCCTCTTGCTTGTGTGTAGGTGAACGTGTGTGTGGAGCTAGCTGACGAACATGCACTTTTTTGACTTCTCAAATGACTGGTATAACGCATGTAGTTTTTGAATAATGAAGTAAATTTGATATTTAATTAATAAATAAATATCATGTAGTTGCCATGCATGTTTTCTATTTCCTGGTTTTTCACAAGTTGTTGAAGAAAGTATGAACAAGTCAAGCGTAGCTGATCTCGGCCTTGCAGTAAAGTCCATTTCCTGCATGACTTCGAGGAAGTTATTCTGGCGAAGATTCTTTGACCGAAATTGTTGGGAAGGAATTTAAATGTAAAATAATTTGGAAAGAGTGGAATGTTGAATTCTCTCTGAACCATGTTGAGTGGATAAGTTCATTTATTTAGTCTATTCCTCGATTCCAGGATACATTTACATCCTCGTCTTTCTCTGGTAGGGTTAGCTAGTTAGTTGTTTGCCTGATTTAAATAAGTGTTCCTCCTACGCGAGTGAGCAAGCATAACAAGATAGAAAGGATATCATGTAAGAGTTAGTATGATAATAAGAGATAGAGTTTTGTGTTAATTTTCATATGAGCAGAACAATGTATACCATTCTGAGTTTATGAATAAAAGTTGATGAAATTATAAGTTCAAATCTAGCATAGTTAGTTGATGCTTGCTAAGGGGGCCCACCTAGTAAGTATCTATAGTTAGTTAGTTAGTCGTTCATTTTTTGTTGATCATAAGTTAAATTTCATTCTTGAAGTTTCTATGCAAACTTAGTCTTATATTGTTCTTACAGCATCAGGAATCCATCCCTATGTCTGTTCCTGCAGCATCAGGCCAGTTCATAGTTTGTTTCTTAGTCGTAGCTATTATGATTTCTGCTTTGGTTAAATTATGGTTGAGTTAAGAGAACTTTGCATTACCTTCTTGTAACATAGGTAGAATTATTTCCAAGTATTTATTTTTGATAGGTTGTGACTGAAACTGGTTCTTAGTGCACATACAGTGCTGCTCCATTTCAAGTATATGTTCCCTGGTTTGACAAGTAAATGAACTACCATGAAAAGATATTAGTCGCCTGCTGGAATGTCTAATTCCCAGGATAGGTTTTGCCATGATTTTCATATCTTTTTATGGGCGTGACCATTTTTGGTGCCGTTTCTGGGGATGGTGTCAAGCTAAGAACCTGTCATAAGTCATTGTTAGTAGTAGTTCATTCTGTTATTCAAGAATTTTCAAATTCCTTCAATTCACCATTCATTCTATTGCATGCATAGAAGAAGAGACACTCTGGGAAGATCCCTTCCTGACCTTCCATTCATTGATAACAATCCTGAACTAGCTTATAATCTATTTGAGGAAGAAGGAGACCAAGATATCAATCCATTTGCTAAAAACCTGTTTGTTGAATTGCCATTTGACCTAGCTGACGAAGAACCTGAAGAAAATCCATTTGCTCTGATACTCCATCAGGTAAATATCGCACAAAATCCACCTAATCAACCTCCTGCTTTTGAGTTTCCCATTGTTGCTCAGCAGGATAATGATAACCTTAAAAATATTCCTTTTTCATTACTCCCCAAGTTCTATGGACTAGTTACAGAGGACCCAGACACTTTCTTGTTCAAGTTTGACATCCTCTATCGTAGCTATGATTACACTTCAAATGCTCACAGGCTAAAGTTATTTCCTTCCACTTTGAAGGAAGGAGCTCTTAGATGGTTCATGAGTTTGGGAAGCAGTGTTGTTGATAGTTGGGCAGCCATGCAAACAAAATTTCTTGAGAAATACAAGGAATATTGTAAGATTGCTAGTAAGGGAGATGATATATTCCAAATTCAACAAAAGGAGGATGAAAGCCTAGAAGACTATATCTCAAGATTCTTGTTTTCACTGAAAAATAATTCAGACCATACTCTCAATGAAGAGTCTCAGAAACTACTCTTCCTAAGAGGAATTAGTGATACCTGTATAGATGCTCTGGACTTGATGGGAGGAGGTGATATAACCCAACTGCCTTGGGATGATTTCATGAAAATATGTCTTAACTACTCTCAAGCAATTGCTAAGAACGGTAGAGGTCATCAAGCCATAGTGGGAAAGTCTTCTATTAATGGAGTTTCACGGATGGAGATCAAAAATTTGCTATCTAATTTCAAGCAGGATATCATAAATAATATTGACATTTTCGAAGCCCAAAAGGAATGACTCCTGTAGTTGAACGTGCTAGACAAAATCAAAAAAGCAGCCTTGCAACATACTAAAATCATTCAGTAGCAAAGGAAAAAGTGGCATGACCGACATATAAAAACTAAGCAATTCTCTGCTGGTGATTGGGTGCTGCTCTATGACTCCAGGTATAAAGAAAATCAGGGTAAACTCACCACCTGATGGCTTGGCCCATATGAAATTGAGAATGTATTTGATAATGGTTCAGTTCAATTAGTCACAATTGATCCTGTTTGATTCAAGCTACTGGTTAATGGACACTATCTTCGGTTGTATCGTAAGCCAGTCTCAAAAGAAGAATTTATGTAGCAGTTTGTTCAGGATCCTGCCACTAATCTTCCTGCAACAAAAGGCTTTAGCCTTTCTCCGACAGCTTCACCATAATGTTACAATGCATGCTCATAATAAAGGTTTCCTTTTTAAGGAAACCCTTTTTCTTTGTTCCCACTCATCGCCACATCTCACTTCCTTATCTTCCATCCCATCCATCCATTCCATCCATACATCTCATCTGTCCATGTCACCCATCCACCTCATTCATCTGCACCACCCTTAATTATGATTTCATTCCCAACTGTCATTTCATGCTGAAGCTGTCATCTTTCTCAGCATGTACGCGCATTTCTTGAAAGGTACACGATATCTTTTGTTGTCGCATCATTGATTTATTTCATTTTATTGATTTACTACTATGTGTATATCAGTCATTATTGCCCAATCTCCACCTATTCTTTAGTACATGGGTGGACACATGTCATATTTTAAGTAGGGGGCGGGATAATCCATTTCACTTACGCTATTGTCACAACTGTTCAGATATTTTTCTTTATTATTTTCTTGTACTTTCCAAATATGACTGCATGTTTCATCCTAAATCACAATTAAAACTGCTTGTTTAAGTAGCTGTAACAATCATTACATGCAAATATCTTTTGGGTTCATTCTTCGAAAAGAAGAGAAAGTGACGGCAGGGTAGAAAAAGCAGAGCAGAAAAGTAAAAAGTTTTCTTTGGATTTTCAAAAAATAGTTTAAGTTTCAGCTAAGACAATTGTGAATATGGGTGGTCAACTGGTAAGACATGAGCCTGTAGCTAATGAGATATTGACACAGAATCCTCAAACAGTTCAAGCATTCAGCCTCTGTGGTTGGTTGAACTATTTTTTGAGGTTAGATACTTTCAATGAGGAAGCCACGGGCAAACTTTTAAGAACCTTTTCTAAAGGACAGGCTATAGTATGGGGTTTAACAGTAGCTGTAACTGAAGAACGAATTGCAGAGGTAACCGGGCTTCCAACTATAGGAGAGAATTTTTCTTCAGATGTTGTTTCTACTAGGGCAGAATTTACAGTACCAACTAATGGAACCTTGGAGGTCTCTAAGCAAGGATGCAAGCGAGTGTCGTTGCCTCCACCATATCCAGAATATGTTGCTTTTATAATTAGGTACTTAACATGTGAAGGCCGTTTTTCCTACCTACATTCCTACCATTTTAAATTCCTGAGTCATATGAGGCATGGGTTAGCTGTTAATGTCCCAAACTTTTTGTTAAAATTTCTTGAAACAATGTGCCCATGAAACCCAGAAGGGGAAGGATAACTCTATTGCCCACCATATCCTTATAAAACTATTGATTGAATGCAATTTGAGGGATGAGCCTATTCCATTGCACCCTGAGAATTCAAACCCCTATACAATGTTGAAAACCTGGCTTACTGTGGCATATGGCCTCAATAATGGTACAGTCAGGATGGAAATATTCAATCTCAAAAAATAGGTGTATGATGAGTTTCCATAACAGACATACTCATTTTGGAAACTGTCATACTCCAGAATTGAGAAGAGATGGAAGAGATTGACTGTTGGGTTAAGAAGGTCTGAGCCTCACAGTCCCCTGAATTTTATGGTAGCTCTCAGAATAAAAAATAGATACATATAGTTGGGCCTTCAAGAGAGGTTTGAATTGTGGTTTCCCTTGACATTTAGACCTCCTGTGCTGATGTGGCCTCTTTATCCCTACCAAGCTACAAATATTAATGAAGATACAGAAGCTCGTAGGTATGAAAGGTGGCAGAGTTTCAGAGGTTTTTATTACAAATTCAGAACTTCATTTCAGGGTCATGCCTCAACCACTGATTTCAGAGAGACCACCAAAAATTTTAATGTTGGAGGACCAGCATTAGGTTAAGCAAGGGGAAAATGATGAGCCCAAAATATGCTCATAATTTGGGTATCATGGTGTACTTTTAATACCCTTACTTTTGTTGTTCATGGTTGTTTAACTCTTTAGAAACCTTTTATTGGGGGATATCCTGTGGCAATACACTTTTATATTCCTGCAGCCTATCATGTTGATATGTCTATATTTATTACCCTGTTTGACTTCCCAAATGACTGGTATAACGCATGTATTTTTTGAATAATGAAGTAAATTTGATATGTGATTAATAAATGAATATCGTGTAGTTGCCATTCATGCTTTCTATTGCCTGGTGTTTCACACATTGTTGAAGAAAGTATGAACGATTCAAGCACAGCAGAAAGTATGAACGATTCAAGCACAGCTAATCTCGGCCTTGCAGTAAAGTCCATTTCTTGCACGACTTCGAGGAAGTTATTTTGGCAAAGACTGTTTGACCGAAATTGTTGGGAAGGAATTTAAATGTCAAATAATTTGGAAAGAGTGGAATGCTGAATTCTCTCTAAACCATGTTGAGCGGATAAGTTCATTTATTTAGTCTGTTCCTCAATTCCAAGATACATTTACATCCACGTCTTTCTCTATTAGGGTTAGTTAGTTGTTTTCCTGATATAAATAAGTGTTCCTCCTGCGCGAGTGAGAAAGAATAACAAGATAGAAAGGATATTATGTAAGAGTTAGTATGATAATAAGAGATAGAGTTTTGTGTTAGTTTTCATATGAGCATAACAATGTATACCATTCTGAGTTTATGAATAAAAGTTGATGAAGTTTTGAGTTCAACTCTTGCATAGTTAGTTGATGCTTGCTAAGGGGCCCCACTTAGTAATTATCTATAGTTAGTTAGTTAGTCATTCATTTTCTGTTGATCATAAGTTATATTTCATTCTTGAATTTTTTGTGCAAACTCAGTCTTATATTGTTCCTGCAGTATCGGGAATCCATCCCTGTGTTTGTTCCTGCAGCATAAGGCCAGTTCATAGTTTGTTTCTCAGTCGTAGCTATTATGATTTTTGCTTTGGTTAAATTATGGTTGAGTTAAGAGAACTTTGCATTACCTTCTTGTAACATAGGTAGAATTCTTTCCAAGTATTTATTTTTAATAGGTTGTGACTTGAATTGGTTCTTAGTGCACATACAGTGCTGCTCCATTTCAAGTATACGTTCCCTAGTTTGACAAGTAAATGAACGACCATGAAAAGATATTAGTCGCCTTCTGGAATGTCCAATTCCCAGGATAGGTTTTACCGTGATTTTCATATCCTTTTGTGGGTGTGACCAGTAACAACTTTAAAAGATAGTGAAGGAGGGTCCTACAAACCTCTAGAAAGTGCCATGAAAATGGAAACAAATCTCAACCCCAAACAAAAACCAAAAAAAAAAGAGAAAATGAACACAGGTGAAATGCAAAACCCCAACCCCACACCAATGAACAACTAAATGGAAAGCAAGCTACCAATGAGCCACCATCACGAGCCCAAAAATATCACACAACAACCAAAGGAACAGCTTAGGTCACTTCAGCCTGCCATGGCCATGCACAGGCACCCCACCATGCATTGCCTCTTGTCTGCCATTTTCCCCTAGAAGAAAATATTTTAATTTATTTAAAAGAGGGGTGTTAGCTAATTAAATAATTTTTGAAAATTATTTAATTGTAGTGGAGGGAAGATAAATTTGAATTTGATTAAGGTTGGAGGGAAAATGATATGCTATGAATTAATTAAATGATTGAAAAATATTTAATTAATAATAATATTAAGATAATTAAATAATTAAATATATTTAATTATTATGAATGAACAAAGAGGATTATTAACTTAATTAAATAATTAAAAAAAAATTAATTAATATTGATAGAAGAATTAGTAAGGATAATGATAGAATGATGAGACTAAAATTAATTAGTCATTTTTAGGTGTCTACATTTTTCCCCTATTTGAGATAATGAATTTTATACCATTTTTTCAAAGAAATGATGATGGTGATATGCCTTGGTGTGCCCTAGTGGACCATGATATGGAGGATATGATGCCCCCTAGAGAGATTGATGAGGGAAAATATTTTTTGTTGAAATGCACAAGACAACTAAGAGGGGGGGTGAATCAATTGTCACCAATCATATTCACAAATCTCAAACAATTCCTAACTCGACATCCACTTTAATCTGTTATTAAGTATGAGCATGAAGTGAACATAATAGAAAGCAATATCAACACAAGAAACACTAGATTTACGTGGAAAATCCAATAAGGGAAAAACCACGGTGAGGATTAACTCACAATATAAGAGTAATTGCAAAACCGTTTACATAGAGGCTCACTGCCAAAGGGATCACTTCCCAAGATAGGACTCACTGTCCAAAGAGGAGGCTCACTACCTACAGATAAAGAAAGATAACAAAAAAACAACAACAACAACTTTCACACATCTGCAGCCTTGATCAGAAAATTATAGACATCGTCAATTCACTACTTTCAAGAGTCTAACACATTGAAGTTCTCGCTGCCTCAATTCACTTTCACACAATATCTCATGACTACCTTACTTCTCACACTTGTGTCGTATAATACTTAACACCTTGTCTTGTATTTATACCATCTTCAACCTTAGAAAATTTATCCAAGGTCGGTTATACACTCTTCATTTTACAAATTCAAATTAGGTCTGCAACTCAACATTCCCATGGTGGAAGAGAATGAAAGTGGACCAAACCAACACTTAACCAAGATCCAAAACAACATCTTAGATCAATCACATGCTTCCTTAATTGATACTTATCCTTCACATGATGCAGAAACACCAAGTCATCCAAACCTAATGAAAACACCAATAAACTTTGAAGTACACACTTCCACAACAAGAAGATAACTTGTATACCACATAACATGCTTCACCATACACTAGAACACATCTTAGATTCCTTCAAATTCATCCGTAGCTACTGCAACAACCTTCAAAAATAGAACACTTTCCATCAGCCCATCTAGACTGTATAGACAAACACATAGTGACTTTGAAACTAGTCTTCTGGAGCACCAAACCACAAACTCCTTTGATAGAACATAGATAACATCATTACAAGCCTTCTTATAGATACAAAAGACCTAAAAAAAACTAGTGGATGACTATGAAGCATATGCATTTCTCCTAGTCCACAGACAAACAACTCTGCCAGATCAGTTCACAAACCGGTGAACACAAATCTCACTCTTCATCAGCATAGAAGCTATGATCCAGGATATATCACCCAAGGATTCCCTTAGACAACACTTCAGATCCACACAAGCAAAGGATCAACATATAATAAATGTGAAGCACATACTAGAGCACATTCTGAACACACACAATTTTGTCTTCACTATGTATTAATTTTTTCAAAAGCACTTGGTAATTCATCATATCAGCACACTTACAACACCATAAAGATAGCTCCATGTACTCACAACATCTCAACAATATCTCAACTATACATGCACCGCCTAAAATCACTTGTTTCCTTTCTTTGAAAAAACCTATACTTTGTTGACATCAATGACAACATTAATGAAAACACCACCATACTCATTCATACTTGCAACAATCTCCCCCTTTATCATTGATGGAAACACATGATTCTCTCTCCCCCTTTGACATCAATGGAAAAGAAATTTTTTTTACATAATTCTGACACTCCCCCTTAGGAGTGCATCCAACACACATCCCATACTACAACGATGGGTATGTGCAGGATCATCATGGAGAAAATATATCTATTTGGTGAAAATTTGAAAGTTCAATGTAGTAGTACTTAAATTTCAGGGAAAAAATAAGAAGTAGGTGTTTTTCTAACCACCCTAGCCACAATAAAATGATAAAAAAAAATTATAATATTTTAGATATAAGTAGAGGACTCATGTCCCGATGTGATGCATATTTTTTTGTAATTTTTTTCGAAGTGAATAATTAATTATGAATTTTTTGTTACGACTTTTAAAAAATATAAAAAATCGAATGTTTGACCACCTTAACTTGGTCAAAACTTCATGATTTTTTTTTTTTTTAATCCTATAATATGCGAAGCATAGAATGTGACACATGTTTTAGATTTAAAAAATGTGATACTATTTGAAATCTATAGATGTTTTTCAATCAGCCTATCAATCAAGACTTTAGTCATAATTTAAATAGAAAATGAATAATAATTATTTATTAAATTCAAAGTAAAGCATAATTTATATTGGTGGAAAGCTAAGAATCTCCTTTAAAAACCCTTTTCGTTTCATCAATTTTGGGTTAAAAAAAGTTGTCAACCACATACCCTACACATACCCATAATATTGCCACTTTTTGGCCCATCATGATCCTGCATATACCTCGATGATACTTCCTACTCCCCCTAAGGACTAGACCTTAGTCATCAGTCCAAACAAATGATTAATTTGTAGATCCACTAGACTTATGCACCTCTATGTGCACCTAGTTCAAAAAAGGAGGGGCAATAACCCCCAACTTCTCCGTAAGATACTCAAAAGTATCCTTAGGAAGAGCCTTAGTAAATATATCAGCAATCTAATCCTTTCTAGGCACATATTCCAGCTTGACTTCATTCTCCAATACCTTCTCTCTCAAGAAATGATATTTGATAAATATATGCTTTTTCCTTGAATGCATTATCAGATTCTTTGAAATATTTATTGCACTTGTATTATCACGAAAGATAGGGATAGGCTCATCACACATCACTCCTATATCCTTCAATGTTTGCTTCATCCATAGTACCTATGTGCAACAAGATGTTAAAATGTACTTAGCCTCTGCAGTGGATAAAGAAATTGAATCCCATTTCTTGCTTAGCCATGAAACCAACCTACATCCAGGAAAGAATGCACCACCACTTGCACTCTTTTGGTCATCTACACAACCAACCAAATTTGCATCAGTGTAAGCACTCAAAGTAAAATTAGTATCCTTAGGACACCACAAACCATAATTTGGAGTCCCTTTTAGATATCTGAATATCCTTTTCATAGTTATAACATGTGTTTCTTTGGGTTCATCTTAAAATTTGGAAACCAAACATACTACATGCATGATATTCATCATACTTAGTTTGCATCTTGTCACCATAGGGGTACTGACCAGTTTGGAGTCATCCATTCCAAACTTATTCAAAAATTCTTTAACATACTTTGATTGTGGTGAGGTGGAGAAAGTAAAAGTGAGGTAGAGGTACTTGCAAGTACCTTGGGATGAGGAGAAGATTTCCTCAAAAATGAACTTGTTCCCATATGAGAAGAAATTGACATATGAGGAATTTTAGTATTCCTCAAAAATCTCCATGGAAAAAGAAAAGTGGTTGGGGAAATAAATGTGAATTTTAAATTCACATGATTGGAATGGATAAGGTGGTTGGATGAATAAATATTAATTTTAAATTCATATGAGGATCACCTTGTGGATAAGACAAGGTTCTTATGAAGGAAGCTGAAAAGTATCTTGTGGATAAGACAAGGTCCTTTTAATGGAAGGTTCTTTGCTCCATGTGACTGATGTGAATTTTCAATAATCACATGGGGAAGAGGAGAGTCCTTGGAGGAATAAAAAGTGAATTTTAAATTTGCATGGGGAAGAGGGTTTAGGCTACCTGTGGAAAATGTGAAGGTTGACCAAAAATATATGCTAAATGTAGCAATAGGATTAGATTAAGGTTGTGCAAATAGGTGATTAAGAAACTTAATGAGGGATTAGAAGCAAGTGGGAGAATGTGGAGGATGTGACATTAATCCTGATTAAGGTGTGCACATCCTAATCAGGGACTAATTAAATTAATCCAGAATAGAAGAGGGTTATGGAGGATGTGATAAGGAGAAAGAAAAAATAAATAAATTGCTTTAATTCAAAAAGGTCAAATGACTAAATTAAATAAATTGATATGTTTATTTAATTTAGAGAGGAGATGATGAAGGGTAAAGTATTTAATTAGAAACCTTAGGGAGAGGGGAGATATTAATTAAATAAATCATTTAATTAATATTGATGAAGTAGACAGATAAGGGAGAAGAATTTGACCATATGAAAGTGGTCAAATTTGGATGTCTACATTTTGCCCCTCTTTGAAATATTGTTAGAATAACAGTGTTTCAAAGAAAAGAAAATGCAAATGATTCTATAGAGGAAGCAACTAGAAAATGATGCCCCAACATCGGAGAAGTTGTGTGAGCTGCCCAAATAGAGGGAAATGAAGGGCAATGCCTAAATCTCACCAGGAAATGATTATGATGGAGGAATAGAGGAAAATGGTAGGGTATGCCCCCTCGAGAGGGCGGTTGGGGAAGAAAAAGGGGCCTCAAGAGACTTCTTGATAACAGGAAACAAATGACATGGTTGGATAGAGCTCGAGAAACCATGAAGATTGACTTTTGAACGGAGTCAAACAGACATACGGTTTGCAAATGGTGGCCTTAGGAAGTTAGAGGATTAATTGAATTAAAAAAGGTTTAAATAAAGGGTAAAAATACCCTTCACTTAAAAAAGTGAAAAAAAGGAGGGAAAAGGTTATATAAGGTAATTTGAGAAATTACCAATCCTCATTTGCACAACTGGCAGTTGAGTGAGAGAGAGAGAGAGAAGAGGAGAGGAAGGAGCTGAGGAGACGAGGATGCCAGATGATTACGACTAAGACATCATCCATTGGGGGGATGAGGTATGATGGTTTTACTATGAGCACGCGGTTCCATGCTAGGTTAGATTTAAAACCCCCTTTGTGATTTTAAGCATTTTATAATGTATTTTTAAGTTTTAATGCTTTTTGAAAATATGGGTTTTGGGATTAGGTTAGTTTAGAAAAATGGGTTGGGGATGAAATATTGATTTCGCCAAGAAGGTAGGTAGAATTTCCTGTTAGAGGTGAGGGAAAAGGGGGGTGAATTTTCCCAACGAGAGGGTAAATGAACCCCAAAAAGTGAAAATAAATGCCTGAAAAGAGTAGAGGGACAAGAGGGCAAGGTGGATTTTCCATGGGCATGGGAAAATCTTCCCGAAAAATGAAAGGGGAGGCAGTTGGGTGACCCCACCCAAGAAATGGGTGACCCTGCCTCGAGGAGGGGCAACCCCACCTAAGGAGGGGCGACCCCACCTAAGGCAGGGGTGACCTCACCTAGGTGGGTTCGCCCACCTCCGGGGTGGGGCCGCCCATCCTAGGGTAGGTTCACCCCGGGTGAGGGTGGGTCTGCCTCAAGCCGGGGCAGGTTCACCCTGTGCTGGGGCGATTCTGCCCCGAGCCAGGGCGGGTCTACCCCAAGCTAAGGACGGGCTCACCCTAAGTCAGAGTGGGTTTTCCTTGGGCTAGGGGAGGGCTCACCTCAAGCCAAGGCTAGTTTTCCCTGGGCGGGGGGAAGGTTCACCTCAAACTAGGGCAGGTCTGCCTTGGGCTGAGGTGGACTCGCCCCAAGCTACGGCAAGTCCACCCTGGGTTGGGGTGGGTTTTCCCCAATCTGAGGCAGGTCTGGCCAAGCTGGGGTGGCTTCACCTTGGGCTAGGGTTGGTTCACCCGTCGACCAGTGCAAGTTCGCCTCAGGCTGGGGTGGGTTCACCCAAAGCCGGGGGGTTCACCAAGGGGAGGGGGGAAGAAAAAGGAGACAAGAAAAAAGACTAAGAAAGACATGTAAAAGTCAGGGTAGAAGAAGGGGAGGGTGAAAAATTAGTGAAAAGATAACTCGGGGCCAGGAAAAAGGAAAAGATGAGGAAAAATTGAAGATGATTGACATGTGATGTTGTATGGATGCAGAGCTTCGACAACTTATAGATGCACAAGATGAGGTCAGAGGTGCTAGCAGAGATGATGGTGGCCATGAACAAAGTAGATCATGAGGCTCTGTCACAAGTTGGATTGCTGCATTTATTAGGATACCTGACGATTAGAGTGCATCGGGCGATGCTGACAATGTTGATAGAGTGGTGGAGTTGGGAGACGTCAACTTTCCATCTCCCGACAAGGGAGATGACAATGACCTCCGAGGACGTATGGCAGATACTAAGGTTACCTATAATGGGTCACCTAGTTAATGTGATGACATCCATTGGGGGTGGTGCTTGATCATACCATGTGGGTACTATTTGGATGATATGAGTTTCCTTTGCAGCGAGTTAGATTGGATGTAGACCGATGCTTGGTGTTGGGGGTGCTACCGTTACCACTATACCTATGTGGGCTAATCAACAGAGTATTGCTACTAGATGAGAGCGGGTGCTTTTGTAGCCTAAGGTTTATGGAGGTGATTCGACATATCATCGAGGGGAGAGAGGGGAAGTTCGCAAGGGGTACATGCATGTCATGTGCTACAGAGACGCGCTCAATGTGACACATGTGACGATGTTGCAGGTATGGGCTTGGGAGCACATTAGTGTTTCTAGGCCAAAAGTGGTGAGAGAAGGACTGAAGGATGAGACAACACCCATGACTTTGTGGTATGGGTTAGATTATGGCTGGGTATGGCACTATGAGGGCCAAGGGAATCTAGATAGATGGAGGAGGACATTAGATGACCTACTGGAGGAGCATATAGTGTGGAGGTTGTATATAACATAGCAATTTTTAGAATGGACAACAGATGAGGCAGGGCATAGAGGGTACTTCAACACTAGATTCTTCATAGTCGAGAAGGAGCCACGCAGGAGGAACATAGGCCAAATAGAGTGACTAGACAATTTGGGGTTACAGAGGATATTTTGTGCGGACCAGACAGGTTTTGATGGATCACACGAGAGCAGCCATGGGAAGAGCCAATTTCGTAGAGGTTTGTGAGAGAGCATTGGGAGACATTACTATTAGTACCCTACCTAGGTAGGACCAGGGGGGACATTGATGCAAGAGTGATAGTTTGATACACTGCGTGGTATCGCGGTAATCAACCCAAACAGATTACTCCTGAGGAGCCGATTGTGGGGACACTGGGATTTGGGCCAAAGGAGAGGGAGGAGGGGATAGTAGAGGAGAGGACATAAGGTAGCTGGAGCAGTGGGGCAATAGGAGGATGTAGGGGTTGCAGGATAGTAGGATAGAGGATAGGGTGAGGCCAGGGCCGCAAGGTAGCCAGAGAGGATGAGGAGGAGGAGAAGACAGCAAAGGAGGGATAGAGTGAGCATCGAGGTAGAGGAGGTAGGGATAGTAAGGAAATAGGGGGATGAGAGAGGGTAGGAGGTAGCCAAAGCAACATGATAGTAGGAGAGAGGACAGATGGCAGTTGGGGGTGCAGAGTAGTAGGAGGGGGTGAGGAGGATACCATGGAGGAGTGCTAGGGTGGAGATATAGGGAGAGGACCAGGGAGATAATGCATATGTGTAGATGATGGATGAGAGAGATGAGGGAGAGGTGGAGGTGATGGATATGGATGTCCATGATATTCTTCCATTGGCCATGGTGCGACCGATAGGAGAGGATCTGGCTATATTGTTGAGAGGGGCCACAATGAGATTACAGATCACAGAGCAGAGACTGAGAGACATAGAGGTAGCAAGATGTACCTTAGAGGCAAAGGTGAGTAGGTTAGGAGTAGAGGTAGAGAGAGTGAGGGAGGAGGGAAAAAGGGACTATGGGATCCTAGCAGATGAGGCATCATGGCGCAAGAGGAGATACTGGCAGAGAGGGATGGTCTACAAGTGGAGGTGAGATAGCTACAGGCAGAGATGACTTGGCTAGAGGGAGAGGTATCTAGAGAGCATGAGGAGGCGGTGGTTGTGATATGGGAGTAGGAAATGTTGGAGGCAACGATGGCCATATGAAAGGCAAGAGGATAGGGAGAGCCAGGAGGAGCGACAGACCAGGCATCGACAGAGACCCTAGCATAGGCTGAGAGAGACATGGTTGATTTGAGGATACAGGTGGAGAGGCTACTGAGAGAGAGGACTAAGCTGATACAGGAGCGAGATGAGCTTCATGATAGGGTTGATGTAGCAGATCAAATAGTGGGAGACATAGGGCTGATACAGGAGAGGGAGGATGCTATGAGGATAGAGTCGGACACAATACGAGCATAGGTGCAAAGGTTGCAGAGTGAGAGGGACGCGACACAGATACAACTACAGACCCTACAGGGGGAGCGAGATGTAGCACAGGTACATGTACAAAGCCTATAGAGGGAGAGGGATGGGACACAAATATAGGTGGATACCTTATAGAGGGAGAGGGATACAATAGTGACACTAGCATAGGTAGCAGAGAGAGATGTGGCATAGGCTCAGTTACAAGTACAACAGGATGAGGGTGGGGGGATAGAAGTGCAAAGATTGTAGGCATAGATACAAGCTATGGAGGCTAAGAGGGACAGGGCCATAGAGTAGGTGTCATGGATGAGGGTAGAGAGAGGTTAGCTGATGTTGGCATAGGATGCATGGGCACAGGAGCGGAGATCTATTTGTGGGGATCGAGATATGTATAGACATGACTGAAATGTAGTCAGGTATCAGGCTATGGAGAGAGATGAGTATATGAGGGAGGTGCCATTCTAGATGTGTGCTTATTACCAGGCAGTTCTAGATCTGGCACAATGCATAACTCACTATGTTTGATAGTTGCCTCAAATGCCTGCACCATCCCAGTCACTAGGGACACGTACTCGAGGGTACAACGACTATTAGGTGACTCCTCCACGTAGAGGGCTGGTGCTCGACTCTCCATAGAGGTCAGATGTGGGTGGTTCACATTAGAGATGAGAAAGGACATGTGTCAGGATACAAATTTTTTATAGGTGCATGATGGATGTAGAGTATAGAGCAACAAACATCAGAGTTGATCTAGAGACTTGTATTTTTACTTTATTTGATGATAAATGCGATGGATATATATTTTGTTTATATGATGGAAATTATTATGGACATTCATATTTTGATGTTTATATATGATATGTGACTGCCCTTATTGACACTATATGATGGATGATCGCATATCATATATAAACATCAAAATATGTATGTGTTGATGCTTTTATGATGGATGATCATGATGATGTGATATATGTTTATGATTATGATGATGTATGTTGATGTTGATATGGATGAGACATATGATATGTATGATGACTAGCGTGTATGATGTAGGATGTGATTTATGACTTTATATGCTATGGATGTGGCTCTAACAACTTGTAATGTAGGTAGTGATGTATGCAATGGGTTAATGCTATGGATTAATATGGACATGAATAATTAATGCAATGAATCTAAGCTGCTTAGAATAACCAAATATGATTAATCTAATCAACATAAATAAATACAAGATGAGAATGTACATTAAATGAGACACAATGGGCCTATAATGTGAATTGAAATGTAATCAAACACCCTACAAACAATAATGGATAAATGAAATGAAATGTGGATGGAAAATGAATTTTATTCGTGATCTTGGACTTATACAAAATAAAGATGTGTGAGATATGAGTATGATGACATAATATGAAATGCAATGCAACATAAACATAAGTGCCAATAAGGACTTGCATAACAATGAAGGTAGATGGGCATGAAATTGGACTTGTCAAGAATCGACCTTGTCAAATTGGACTAGGGATAAGAGCAAAAATGGGACAATGAAGACCATGAGCGGTGGCCACAACAGGATGGACAAAATGCTCGAGGGGCAGATCAACTGATCAACCTTTCCTACATGAAATCGCAAGGGCAATGTAGTTTGACAAAGACCAAAAAGACTGAGGAGATGTGATGGGAACTAAATGGAGACTAAAACGATGAAGGAACCTAAATGGGAGAGAAGGACCGATGAAATGACAAGACAAATGAAACAAGCTTAGATTAGGATAAAAACTTAGGATGACAGATAGTGGATAAAGCTCATCCAATGCTCAACCAAAATATACCAAGTGACAAAATGACACATGCGAACGAAAGATTTGGGATCGGGATGGATGGAAGCATGAAGTAATTAGGATGCAAGGTAGATAATGATTAATACCTCTACGAATGGAACCTATGACTATTTTTTCACCAAACATACTTATTGAAGGTGCCAGTTAACCATAGGACCAATTATTTCTCTTTACTATTTTTGGATTTTTCTGATTTTTCAATTTTTTTACTTTTTTTTTGTATTTTTTGGATTTTTGTAGGAGAGGATACCCCAGCTAATTTAAGTGTAGAACCTCTTCATGTGAATAATGTTAATGGGATCCTCTAGGGGATCTCCCCTAGGTATTACAAGTCTATAGGCCCCCAATCCATATTTGGAAGTGATGACATAAGGACCAAGCCATTTTGCATCAAATTTTCCCTTCTTTTCTCTGTCCTATTGAGTGTGTTGATTTTCTTTGAGGACTAGATCACCAAAATTGAATAGATGGGGACAAACCTTCTTGTTGTAGCTTCTTTTTAGGTGATTTTGATAGGCTTGAAGCTGGTCATATGCTTTGATTTGTGTTTCATCTAAGAGTTTGAGTTGGTTGAGTCTCACAACTCAAGCATCTTCATCATTGATAAAATTCTTAAAGGAGAGTCTCAGTGAGGGAATTTCTACCTCAATTGGAAAGATGGCTTCGACACCATAGATGAGAGAATATGGAGTGGCATCAGTAGGGGTGCAGATGGAAGTGTGATATTCCCAAAGGGCAAGATGGATGTGAAGGTGCCAATCTCGACCAGTTCTATTGACCACCTTTTTAAGGATTCTGATGAGGGTTTTGTTAGTGGCTTCTACCTGATCATTACCCTGGGGGTAATAAGGCATGTAACAATGATGTTGGATATGGAAGGTATCATGAAGGTGTTTCATATCTTGGTTCTTGAAAGGATTTCCATTGTTAGAAATGATGGTTGATGGTATTCCATATCTGCAGAGAATATGGAAGAGGATAAACTTGGAAATTTGAGTACCTATGATTTGTGAGAGTGGCATTGCTTCCACCCACTTGGTGAAGTACTTAGTTGTGGTGATGATGAAGGTATGGCCATATGAGGATGGGGGATAGATCTTTCTGATTAGGTCAAAACCCCACTGAGAGAAGGGCCATGGTGCAACAAGAGGTTGTAGATCCTATGCTGGAGCATGTATTAGATCAGCATGTTGCTGACAAGGGACACACTTTTTGACGAACTCACAGGAATCATATTCTAATGTGGGCCAATAGTAGCTTGCTTAGAGAATTCTCTTAGCTAGGGCTATGTCGTTTGAGTGGGTCTCACATACACCACTTTGTGTTGGAAGATTGAAATCACTAAGAGGGGGGTGAATTAGTGATTTAAAAGAGCTACAAGTTTTAAACTTTGAAAAAAATTTATCAAATGGCTTATTGAAAACCTAACTTCTCATGAATTTAGATAGAACGAAATGTGATGCAAATCAAATTAATATAGATTGGCTTGAAAAATGTTTCACACTAATCATAGCTTGTAATTAAACCATTTAGGCAGGATAATTTAAGGAATGGGCAGAAAATAAATGACTAATATCAACAACATTATGCAACTCAAGTAAATGAATCAAACACACAGAAAAATATCACATAACACCAAAAAATGTCCTGAGTGGAAAAACCCTCTTGGGGTATAAAAAAACCACTTGAAAAAATCTTTCCTTTATTCACTTAGAGTACCAACTCTATCACATTTAGGAGCACCAACTCCATTTCAAACAAAAGCACCAACTTTTACAAGATTATAGGAGCACCAACTCCTTTTACAAGTTTATAGAATTCTATTAGAACCCTAGAAGTGCAAATATTTGCAACCCTAGAATTATTTTAGAATACTAAAGAAATATTCTCATTCAATTCATTGAAGAATGTTAAGCATCAACATCTTCTCAACAGTAAAAAAAATATTCAACATAAAACCACCTTTTTTGTATTAGGGTAATCACAAAATGCTCATGAAATCCTTTTTCTCTCTCTCTTCACCGAAGCATCCAAAACAGAATACCAAAAACATTCTTGTTAAATAGATACACAATGTCTCGTACAGTTTTTGTAACTGTAAAAACATATCAAGTTAGGTTTTTAATACAAAACCCCCTTTTGCAAATTTTTTGGTAAGAATAAGTATCTTTTAGCTATAACCCAAGATAAGAACCATCAAAAAACCTGATTGTTAACCAACCTCTCCAAACTGATTCCTTAACAAAATCATTATCAAAACATTATTCACAAAACTAATCATCATTTTCCTTTTTCTCAACCAATTGATCCAAAGCTCTAAATAAACAAAAAATTGAAAATAAATGATAGAAGAAACTGAATAATAAACATGATGACCTATCAAAGAGTTCCCAACGACCCAGCTGAATGTCATTGAACTGGCCAATGTCCACACTCAATCTCTCAAGTTTATAGTTAACATTGAACCATCCATTATACACCTTTTCCTCAAGAGTATTAATCTGCATTATTGAAAACATATGGCGGCTGTTATGGTTCCAAGACAATGCAAAAGAAATTTTCTCTAGTTTTTTACTTCATGCCTTTTGAAGAATTTATCTAAAACAATAATGCTTTAAAGTTCAGTAAGAAAACAAAACAATATGCATGAATTAAACAAACATCATAATGTTTTTGAATCCGATGTCAAAAAACATCTACCATGAATGTCAACAACATTATTGCCACATCATAACTAACCATATGCTATCGGTGCCAAATCACCAAGTCAACCACCAATGAATATTCAAATACAATACCTTGCATTTCCTTCTAATGTTTTATGTGACTATCCCATATAAACACAAATCCAAAAACATTAACCAAGTCTGCCATATGAATTTTGATAAAGTCATCTCCTTTTAATGATATGAATTGTAATTAAGTCTGATCCATATACAATATAAACTATGGATAAAGTTTTATTGCCAAAGCCATATTCCATAACATTATGTAATAACAATGCCACCAAGAAAATGTGAACAAAAAATTACATTAAAAATGTAACAAGGAAGGCCAAGATCACCTTGGAGTATGTAGGTAATTTGAGTCTATAAATATTGCAAGCACCAATGAATCATATATTCCTGAAAAAAACATACCATATATCTTATGTGCATGCCCTATCACGATGAACACATATTAAACATTAGTACCAACATATACATGTAAAAATTGAGAATTGAAAGTACATGATGAATCATGTGAATCAACATGACATGAACCAAGATCAATATAAATGTGTTCATATAAATGTGCCACCAAAGCAAACTTCCCAAAGAAAATTGAACCCTTATAAGGATGAACCCTTATTAATATATGACCAACCAAAATATCCGTGAAAGCTTGTATTACCGAGCATCAAATGTTGGAACACTATATGTAATCAAAACTGTAATCAAAACCTTGTATGCTTTGTGTAAACCTTTAATTGTATTACCAAAACCAGTGATCATCAAGGACAAAAAAATGTGTCGCCAAAACCAAATGTGTCACCAAAACCAAAGAAATTTTTTTCATTAAGGACAAACATACATGGCATGAATAACTAAAAGAAAAATCCATGAACATCTTAAAGCCAACAAACTTCCCCTTTGTCCTTGATGGAAAAACACATCATCTCTCCCCATTTTTTCCTCAGTGACAAAGAAGAATAGAGGAGAATGTGAAATGCTATGAGTAAATAAACAACTGAAGCCAACCAAGTATCCAATCACAACCAGCTGCAAGTGAAACAAAAGAGTAGCATTTGACAATATATAAGAGAGCTGTAAAATGAGAAACCATAGAACCAAGCTCCCCCTAAACCAGAAAGATGAGAATAATGAAGTAAAGATTGAGAGATAACTCCCAATAAAAGTCTCAGACTTTGAAAAAAATATTTCGATAGAGGCTTAGTGAATATATTAGCCACTTGTTCTTGTGATGCAATAAACTATAGACATACTTCATTAGCCAACACTTTTTCTCAAAGAAAGTGAAACTTGATAGCAATGTGTTTAGTAGGAGAATGCATAACAAGATTCTTAGAGATATTGATTGCACTTGTATTATCACAAAAAATAGACATAGGTTTAGATACTATAATACCCATATTTGATAATGTTTGAGCCATCCAAAGCAACTGAGTGCAACAAGAGGTTGCAGCTATGTACTTTGCCTCAGCTGTAGAAAGAGAAATAGATTCCCATTTCTTGTTGTGCCAAGCAACTAACCGATCATCAAGAAAAAATGCAACACCACTGGTACTTTTTCTATCATCCAAGCAACTAGCCTAGTCAGCGTTTGTATATGCAGTTAAAGAAAAATCATTACTTCTAGGGTACTAAGACCATAATCAAGAGTGCCCTGAATATATTTAAAAATTATTTTAACTGCAGTAACATGAGATTCTTTAGGTGATGCTTGAAACCTTGCAACCATGGAAATTTCTTGCATTATGTCAGGTCTAGAGGCAATTAAATACAATAGACTACCAATCATTGATCTATATTCAGATTGATTAGCATAAGGAGAATCATCTACTTTAGTAATTTTGCAACTAGTGACCATTGGAGTACTAACATGTTTACATCCATCCATTTGAAATCTTTTAAGCATCTCTCTTACATACTTGGTTTGAGAGAGAAATATACCATGTTCAAGTTGAGTAACTTGAGGACCAAGAAAGAAAGTTAATTCTCCCAACATAGAAATTTCAAATTTAGATTCCATAATATGAGAGAACTTCTTGGTTAAAGCATCATTATTGCAACCAAAAATGATATCACCTACATAAACTTCAACAACTAAAACATCAACACCTTCAATTCTAACATAGATATTGTTGTCAACACCACCTCTTGTGAAGCCATTTGATATCAAATGTTTATCCAACCTTGAGTACCATGCCCTAGGTGCTTGTTTTAAGCCATATAAGGCCTTCTTCAACATGTAAACATGATTAGGCTTGTCTTTGCAAATAAACCCTTTAGGTTGTTCCATGTAAACCTCTTCATCTAGGTAACCATTTAAAAATGTTGTTTTGACAGCCATTTGATAAACAGTGAAATTCTTAAAAAAAGAATAATTCAAGAATATTCTAATGGATTCAAATCTAGCAACAGGTGCATATGTTTCACCAAAATCAATACCTTCCTGTTGAGAATAACCTTTGCAAACAACCTCTCTTTGTTGCGAACAACTTTGCCACTTTCAGTAAGCTTGTTTCTATAAACCCATTTTCCACCTATGACATTTTTTCCATCTGGTCTTGGGACTAACTCCCAAGTCTGGTTTTTCTCAATTTGACTTATTTCTTCCAGAATATCTTTAAGCCAACATTCATCCAAGAGAGCTTCATCACAATTTTTTGGTTCAAATTCAAAGATTAAACATAAGGTAGTATGTTCTTTTATTTGAGCTTGTTCTTCCAGTTTATTATCCTTTCTTCGTGTTTGAATTCTTGCATCTTTGTGCCCAATAATCTGGCTTGAAGGATGGTTTTTAGCTATAGATTTTGAAGGAGTTTTTGGCACAATATTCTCAAAGCTTGTTGTTTCAACAACTTTAGGACTTGTTGTCTCAACTTCTTTAGGAATTACTTCAAGTTCAGTTCCTATCTCTTCGTCATTATCCTCCAAAAGATTAGTATCTAAATGCATTCTTTCATCAACTTTCACATTAACTGCTTCAACAATTTTTTTAAGCCTTTTATTATAACACTTGTAGGCCTTACTTTGAGTTGAGTATCCAAAAAAGATACCCTCATCAAATTTTGATTGAAAGCTACCTAAATATTCATCATCTTTCTTAATAAAACATTTGTTGCCAAAATTTTTAAAATGCTTGATAGAAGCAGACTTTCCATACCATAATTCATAGGGAGTGTATTTTTATTTCACTCTATTTAGAATGTATACAGGTGTATGAACAACTTCTTTCCAATACATATCAGGTAACTTAGAGTCATCTAACATGGTTCTTGCCATTTCCTTTACAGCTCTATTTTTGCATTCAACTAGCCCATTTTGTTGAGGTGTTTTAGTAATTGCATATTTCCTTTTAATACCATGTTGTTCACAATAATCAACAAATTCCTAAGAAGTAAAATCCCCTCCTTTATCAGATCTTAAGCACTTAGGTTTCAAATTAGGCTCCTTTTCAACCATTTTACAAAAGATTTTGAATCTTTGAAATCCCTCTAACTTATGTTTATGAAAAGTAACCCAAACCATTCTTGTATAATCATCCACAAACAACATGAAATATTTTTCACCATTAATTGACCTTGTTCTAGTTGAGCCACACAAATCTATATGCACTAGAAGTAGAGGCTTAGTTGAAGAATGCTCTTTTATCTTAAAACTTACTTTAGTTTGTTTACCATTTAAGCATTCTTTGCATACAATTTTTTTTGGTTTATTAAGCACTGGTAGACCTCTAACATTTCAGTTTTTACTGATTCTAACCAAATTATCAAAGTTTATATGGCCTAAAATTTTATGCCATAACAAAATTTCTTCAACTTGACCCATTAGAAATATACCACCATTATTGTCATTACCAGAGGTGTCAAGAAGATGATAAACATTACCTTTAGTTCTCTTTCCTGCTGCAACCATCTTCCCAGATTTATTCTTGATCTCACATCCCTATTTAGTAAACATAACATGATAACCACTATCACAGATCTGGATAACGCTAAGTAAATTATGCTTTAGACCTTCCACATAATATACATGATAAATAGGTGTGTCCTCATTTAGCAAAAGTGATCCTTTACCTTTAATCTATATACCAGTGTTATCACCAAATTTCACATATCCATCAGATTAATCCTCAAGTTTGATGAATTTATCCTTGTCCCCTATCATGTGGTTGGAACAACCACTATCTAGTACCCGAATATCTTTCTTCTTAGAATGAAAAGCAGTTTGAACAAGCATTGATTGCTCTAAGCTTTTAACAAATTTAGGTTTCCATGCCATTTTTGTTTTCTGTTGTTTTTTTATGAAGATTAACTCTTCATTGTTTGATTGTATACCCCAAAGTGTTGCATTTAAAACATCTGACTTGATTAACAAAACCAAAATGTTGCTTATGCCCAAAACTTGGTATTCTAGGAGTCATGAGTCTACAAGTACTCACTTTATGGCCAAATTTGTTACAAAAGAACCAATAGCCAAAGAAATAAGGATTAAATCTGTATGATATTCTTTTGTTTTCAAAAGGGTAATCATGATTCTTACCAAATTTAGGATAATCTGATTTGAAACTCTTATTTGAAGGTTTAGACCTTCCTTTTGAATTACCAATTGAACTTTCACCCTTTTCAAACCCAAGTCTAGTTTTATCCTTATGCAATTTTTTCCTACTAAGGGAATCATTAAGTTTTAGAGTACTTTCATACCCTTCAATTTTATTTCTAAGATCAACAACTTCTTGTTCTAATCTCTCAATTTCTTTGTCTTTTATGCTCACAGTTGTTTTAAGATAATCTTCAATCCTTTTAAATTCCTTAAGATGAGTCTTCAAAGTAACAATTTCTTGATCTGGTTTTTGTTCCTGAACCAGAACTTTCCTTTTAAGTTTTCTAATTTCTTTTAAGGCACATTTTAGCTCACCCTTAAGATCTATTTCACCACCTTCTGAATCATCCTTGGTGTTATATCTTTTGGGTGTTTGACTTCAGCCATAAACAAAGTTTCTTCTTCATTATCAAAAGAACCTTCAATATCACTATCTAAATCATCTTTAACAAACAAACTCTTTTCTTCTTAAAGTTGGAATTTATTTTTGGTTTATAGACCTTCTTTATAGATTGCTTGTTAGGTTTTTCATCATCACTAATTTGTTCACCATAGGGACATTTAGCTGCAAAATGTCCAATTTTTCAATAGTTAAAAAACTTAAAGGGAATTTTCCCTTTGTATTTACCCAATCCCTTTTTTAGTTTTCTAACAAAGTGAGACTCCTGTGTATCAGAGTCCTCTAACTCATTTTCAAAAACAACCTCTATTTTTTTCAGTTTTAAAAGCAGTTTCTTTGCCTAGTTAATTGTTTTTGCTTGTTCTCATTTCAAAGGTAGTAATAGTTCCTTGTAGATCATCTAAGGTAAGCTTATCAAAGTGTTTCTTTTCTTCAAGGGTTGAAACCTTAGTTTCATATTTCAGATGTAAGGTTCTAATGACCTTTTTGACAACATCAAACTCTTCTATTTCTTCTCCTAAACCTCTCATAGCATTAATACCTTCACTTATTCTCAAAAAATATTCAGCCACCTTTTCATCATCATGCATTTTCATTTCCTCAAATTGAGTTTTGAGAGTAAGAATCTTTGATTTTTTGACTTTATCATTTCCTTGATAAATGTTTTCAAGTTTTTCCCAAATGTCTTTACTAGATTTATAATTCATGACTTTAACAAATACATCTTTGGTTAAGCCACACAAGAGAGCATGTTTGGCTCTAGCATTAGTTTCATATCTCTTTTTCTCAGCAGAATCTGTGGGTATTATGGATGGAACATTGTACCCAGCTAGAACTATGCGCCAAACATCAAGATCAATTGAAATAAAATATGTTTCCATTTTGACTTTCCAAAACACATAATCTGTATCATCAAACAATTGAGCTCTAGTCATAGAAGTACCTTCTTGAGTTTGTGACATGTTTGACTGACTTCCAAAAACTAGAATCTATCCTAGGTGGGTTAGACCTATGCAAGGACTCTATGCTTTGATACCAATTGTTGTAAGATTTAAATCACTGAGAGGGGGGGTGAATCAGCGATTTATAAGAGCTACAATTTTTAAACTTTGAAAACAAATTATCAAATGGCTTATTCAAAAGCTGACTTCTCATGAGTTTAGAAAGAATAGCATGTGTTACAAATCAAATTAATATAGACTAGCTTGACAATTGTTGCACACTAATTAGAGCTTGTAATTGAACCATTTATGCAAGATAATTTAACGAATGGGCAGAAAATAAATCATTGATATCAGCAACATTATGCAACTAAGGTAAATGAATCAAACACACAGAAAAATATCACATAACACCAAAAATTGTCCTAAGTGGAAAAACCCTCTTGGGGCGTAAAAAACACTCAAAAAAATCTTTCCTTTATTCACTTAGAGCACCAAATCTATCACATTTAGGTGCACCAACTCCATTTCAAAAAAAAGCACCAACTTTTACAAGATTATAGGAGCAGTAACTCCTTTTACAAGTTTATAGCATTCTATCATAACCCTAGAAGTGCAAACATTTGCAACCCTAGAATTATAATAGAAGACTAAATAAATATTCTCATTCAATTCATTAAAGAATGTTGTGCATCAACATCTTCTCAATAGTAAACAAATATTCAACATTAAACCACCTCTTTTGTATTAGGGTAATAACAAAATGCTCATGAAATCCTTTTTCTTTCTCTTCATCGGAGCATCCAAAAAAAAAACCAAAAACCCTCTTGTTAAATAGATACACAATGTCTCATACAATTTTTGTAACTATAAAAATATCTCAAGTTAGTTTTTTAATACAAAACCCCTTTTTGCAAATTTTCTGGTAAGAATAAGTATCTTCCAGTTATAACTCGAGAAAAGAACCATCAAAAACCCTGATTATTAACCAACCTCTCCAAATTGATTCCTTAACAAAAGAATTATCAACACATTATTCACAAAACTAATCATCATTTTCCTTTTTCTCAACCAGCTAATCCAAAGCTCAAAATAAATAAAAAATTACAAATAAATGATAGAAGAAACTGAATAATAAAGATGATGAACTGTCAAAGAGTTCCCAACGACCCAACTGAATGTTACTGAATTGGCTGATGTCCAAACTCGAGCTCTCAAGTTTACAGTTAACATCAAACTATCCATTATACACATGTTCCTCAAGAGTATCGATCTGCACTATTGAAAACATATGTCGGCTACTATGGTTCCAAAATAATGCAAAATAAATTTTCCCTAGTTTTTTACTTCGTGTCTTTTGAAGAATTTATCTAGAACAATAATGCTTTGAAGTCCAGTAAGAAAAATAAACAATATGCGTGAATTAAACAAACATCATAATGTTCTTGAATCCGATGTCAAAAAACATCTGCCATGAATTCCAACAACATTATTGCCAAATCATAACTAACCATATACTTTTGGTGCCAAATCACCAATTCAACCACCGATGACTTGTCAAATACAATACCTTGCACTACCTTCTCATGTTTTATGTGCCTGTCCCATATAAACATAAAGCCTGAAACATTAACCAAGTATGCCATATGACTTTTGATAAAGCCATCTCCTTTTAGTGATATGAATTGTAATTAAGTCTGATCCATATACAATATAAACCATGGATACAATTTTATTGCCAAATCCATATGCCATAAAAATATGTGATAGCAATGCCACCAAGAAATTTTTTACATTAAACAATCACATTAAAAATGTAACAAGGAAGCCAAGATCACCTCGGAGTATGCAGGCAATTTGAGTCTATAAATACTACAAGCACCATTGAATCATATATTCCTGAAAAAAACATACCATATACATTATGTGCATGCCCTATCATGATGAACACATATTAAACATTAGTACCAACATATACATGTAAAGATTGAAAACTGAAAGTACATGATGAATCATGTGAATCAACACCACATGAACCAAGATCAATATAAATGTGTTCATATAAATGTGCCACCAAAGAACCCTTATAAGGATGAAACCTTATTAATATATGACCAACCAAAATCTCCTTGAAATCTTGTATTACCAAGCATCAAATGTTGGCACATTGTTCGCACACTATTTGTAATCAAAAATGTAATCAAAACCTTGTATGCTTTGTGCAAACCTTGTATTGTATTACCAAAACTAGTGATCATCAAGGACAAACAAATGTGTCACTAAAACCAAAGCCAGTTTTGTCATCAAGGAAAAACATACATGCCATGAACAACTGAAATCCAACACTATGTACCTTCGTTAACGTAGTATGGGATTTAGTCTTGTTCAGACACCAGAGGAGGGTTCCATCATACCCACATCAATAAAAATTATCACCTACGATGGTGTAATGAGATGTATGTTGGATGAAGGATTTTATTTTGTTACATGTCAAATCGTAAGATAGGATGTTATCATGAAGATAAGTATAGATGCCATGATACCAAGGGGACGTAGGACCTATAATGTCACACACCATCTAACTTTTGGGGATATCATATGTCAGGATTAGAGCTATTCAATGAGGAACTCACACTCTGTTTTATCTTTGGGCATGTCAATTAAGGAACCAATGGTAGCTATGGCATCCGCTACTTTGTTTTGGACCCTTGGAATCTGATCAAACTAGATGGAAGTGAATTACTTCTTGAAGTCATCTACCATGTGTTTATAAGGCAATAGCTTATCATCTTTTGTGAGAAACTCATTGTTGACCTGTTTGATGATTAATTGAGAATCACCAAAAACTATGAGGTGGGTGATATGCCACCGAATTGCAATTCTAAGGCCAGTAAGAAGGAGTTAATATTCAACTATATTGTTTGTGCATGGGAAGGCTAATCTGAATGACTTTGGTATATAATCTCCTTGAGGGGTGACGAGCAAAATTCCCACCCCCAATCCATTGTGTGTGTATAACTCATTGAAGTACAGTGTCCATATGGACACTTTTTTTATTGCAAAGACTCCTTCATTAGGAAATTTTGTGGTCAAAGGACAGGCATCTACAAGGGGAGCATCTTCCAACTAATCAACAATCACTTATCCTTTAATATCTTTTCGATCCACATATTCTATATCAAATTCACTCAGAAGAATGACCCACTTAGCCATGCAACTAGTTAGGATTGTCCTAGATAATAGGTATTGAAGTGGGTTGACCTTAGAAATGAGCTTCACTAGATGACCGAACATGTAATGTCAGAGTTTTTGTGAACTAAAAACCATGGTTAAGCATGCTTTTTCCATTGGAGAATAGTTGAGCTCATATCCTACAAGGGTTTGACTAATGTAATAGATTGTTCTTTCCTTTGATGACTCATCGTGTTGTGCCAACAATGCCCCCAGTGCCACTGAAGTAGCAGAAATGTACAATAGAATTGTCTTACTAGGGATTGGTGACATAAGGATTGGTGGGTGAGCCAAATATTCTTTGATCTAATCAAAGCTAAGTTGTCACTATTGAGTCCATTTAAAAGTAGCATCTTTCTTTAGTAGATGAGTGAATGAATGACACTTGTCAGCTAATTGAGCAATGAACCATTGAATGGATTGTAACTTACCCTATAGGATTCTTACCTATTTGAGGTTGTGTGGTGGAGGCATATCCATAATTTCTTTAAATTATGTGGGATCAACTTCTATACCTCTTCAGGAGACAATGACACCCAATAGTTTTCCTAAAGTGACCCCAAAGACACATTTCTTTGGATTTAGCCTTAGCTTATACTATTCTAAAAGCTCAAAAATCTTCTTGAGGACTATAGGGTATTCTTCCCTTGTTCTTGATTTTCCTAGTAGATCATCAACATAATCTTCCATTATTATATGAATTTCTCGTTGATAAGTTTCCCCCACATTCTTGAGACCAAAGGGCATGACATTATAGCAAAATGTGCCTCATGGTGTAGCGACAGTTGTTTTATGTTGGTCTTCAGGCGCTATCCTAATCTGATTTTCTCAAGAAAAGCCATCCATGAGGGAAAGCATCTTGTGCCCAGTAGTGAGGTCTACCAACATGTCGATGTTTGGCAATTGAAAATAATGCAATTGAAAATCATCTTTAGGGAAAGCCTTATTGAGGTCATGAAAGTCTGTGCAAGCTTTGATAGTCTAAGTAGTCAATGGGCCTTATGAATCCAACGTCTAATAGCTTCTCCAATTCCTTCTTAACCAATAGAGCTACTTGGGGGTGCATTTTTTGAAGCTTTTATTTGATAGGTTTGGAATCAGGACACACATCCAGGTGATGTAGTACTAAAGCAGGATCAAGGCTTGGAATGTCTAAATATGTCCATGCGAAGTTGATGATGCCTTCCTTGTGAAGCTTGGTGATGGTAGAATAATCTTCTAACAACTCCTTGGCTACATAAGTGATTTTGGGATCCTTTTTAGTTCCTAAATTTATTTCTTGAGTTTCCTCTATCAAGATGGATGGTCGTTAAGATAGTTGAGTCCCTATAAGGGGAATATGAACATCCCCATCTTCTAGCACCTCATCAAGGTTTTCTCTATTAGATACACCCTTTGTCTTTACTTTTCCTAGGTCAAGAAGTGCCCCAGGGAGGTTTTCACTAAGTGACCCTTTTTTATTTTGTTTCTTTTTACTTTTTTGGTTAGGGTGTTCATCTTCCCCCAATCCCATGAGATGTACGTACTGATCCATTGTGGGAAAGGTATCAATAGGTGTGCTACCATGTAGGTCCCAATATATGAGTTCAGGATGTTTAAGAGATAGGCTAATGGTGCAGATGTGCAAGCAGTCGAACATAGAAGAGAGGTTGGTGTGATCTACATCATTGTATGTGTGTATGATGGACTCCTCCTCTGGTATGTCTTCAAGGAGACTGTTACTCTCACTGATGTTATTAGAGGCACTAGATGATGCTATAGGTCCTTTTTTCTTTGTTTCATGACCCAAGCCTGAGTATCTTGGTCTTATTGTGGCCTCAATATGGTGTTTCCTTCCTTGCTCTTCAGCACTAAGGCCCCCCTGATAATTGTACTTTTCTGCAAACTTAAGGGGCCAAGGATAATTCTCCTGGAAATATTCTTTCAAAGGAGGGGAGGGATTAGGTTCCTCACGGTAGACCCATTGGCTTATGTCATCTTCTAGCACATCTTATATTAACCCAAGAGAGTGAAAGGTGTTGGATCCTACATTTGAAACATGAAAGGTGATGGTCTTATCTTTTAGTTTTGGTGTAGAATGCAACGGTTGACTAGATGTGTGCAGTGAGGGTGGCATAGTTGCCATGTTCAAAGTTGTGTCTATCTCATATTCACCACATCCCTTGTCAATGATCTAGACTTTAGTGAGGGTGTAATTAGATGTGGATGATGGAGTGGATGAAGTGGTGGATAATGTAGTGGTAAATGATTGGGATGGTGAAATCTATGGTGGTCCCATTTCCACTCTAGGAAAATAGTGAGAATGAGGAAAAGAAGCTTCTAATGTGCGACAATATTCAAATGGTTGGGGATCCACGTGTATGGTAACTTCTACCCCATTTAATGAGAATTTTAGGCATTGATGGTATGTGGATGGAATGCCCTACATGTCGTGAATCCATGGATGGCTGAGGAGGAGGTTATAGGGAAATTCTAGATCAAGGAAATGACATGTGGCATATTGCACAATTGGACCAACCTGAATTGAAAGACATATTGTACCTTCATAATCACGTTTCACATTATCATATGCCTTGATTGTGATAACCTGATTGTTTAAATCAGCATGGGTGTATCCAACCTATTTTATGAATTTCAATGTACAAAGTTTCAGGGCAAAACCATTATCTACCAAGACTCCTTTTACTTTGTGATGGTTTACCAAGACCTCTAGATGAAGGGGACGGTTATGATTAGAGTCGATGCAGGGCATGTCACTTTGACTGAAACCTAGTTGATAGGTGGTGGATAGGTTCCCTACCAATGCTTGAAATTGCATAGGGTCTATGTCATTAGGAACTTGGGTGTCCCATAAGGCCTTCTTTAGGATTTCTTAGTGTGTGGGGGAAGACTTAAGCAAGTCCAGAATGGATATCTGTGTTGAAGTCTTTCCTAGATGATTGAGGATGTTGTACTAAGAGTTCATAGGTTGTGGCTGGGTGGATGTGAAGGCTCTAGGGACTATGATGCAGGTTCGATGGGTCGTAACAACACATTGAGGATCCTTTCCTTTTATGTGTATCATGGATACACATGGTTCCACTTGTTTGATGTGCATAATGAGGCCTTCATAGTTAAGTGACACATTTTTATAGCTGATGTTATTGGTGTTGTTGGATCTTGGATGTACATTTTTAGACCTTGACACTTATTCAACATATGCCCTTTAATTTTGTGGAACTCACAATATACATTTTCTTTGAACCAGTTTGGTTTAGGCTTGGATTCGTCAAGGGTCTTATTCACAGGATATGTAATCAGGTAATTGGCTTGTAGGAGTTTGTTAAAAAAGACACTTAGGGGTTCTCCAAATGCAGTAAACTGATGTTTGTTATCCCCTTGATTATTTTGATTGGAATGTTGGCTAGGACGAGGTGCCTCCTGTGGTACCAATATAGCATGAGGATTTGACTATTGAGGAGGATGATATTGTTGCTTCGGGAAGCATTGGCCACTTGGACGTGTTTGGTGTCAGTGATACCATCATTGATGACATTTTTTTGTTCTAATATTGAGGCTTTTCTTCAGATGACTTCTCTTTATCAGGATTGAATATTTTGACTAGCCCCTTGGCGATAAGGGCCCTCTCAAGAATAGGACCTTTCTCTACTATGGATGCGAAGGTCGTGACACAATGAAGTTTGAAGTTGTGAGCCATATCTGAATGAGATTTTTTGATAAACAAGGTGACCATATCCTTTTCCCTTAGTGGGGATTTCTTGTGACTTGCTAGGGCTTGCCATCTTTGAAGATAGCTTGCAAAATTTTCTCCTTCCCACTGCTTTTCTTTTAGGAGGTCTAATGTGTCTTGATAGATCCTTTCTCAAGACCCATGAACCAATCAAGAGTTATTCTCTGTAGGCTCCTAGGAAAAAATATCATGAGGTAATTGTCATTGTGCATGACTTTTTGATAGTGGGCATAGAACTCTTGAAGGTGAGCTTTAGGGTCTTCGGTTCCTTTATACCTATCGAATTTTGGAATTTCAAAATGCTTTGGGAAATGAACCAATGAGATTGAAGGATCAAACAAATAAGGACAAATATCTTCAAACTTCAAGGATTGTTTACTAGTCCTGTTGATGTCCCGGATGGCACAACAACATTGCAAACATAATATTGCTACTCTGTTTCTCCTGAAAGAGAAAGATGATCACATGGATATCTTAGCTCCCAAGGTCTTGGTAGTTGGGTCTCAACTGTGCTGATGTCCCTCAGTGGTCAATGTAACAGTAATATTCAAGGGGCCTACTGGTGTGAGATTTTGGATTGTTATGGGGGGAGACATAAACTTAAAACCTATTCTAACTGGGGTTTTAAAGAAATTTAAAAAGAGGGATCAAGGCTTTGGAACATAAAATTATGACACTTCATCTGAACTAACTAGACCTGTCACCTTCCAAGGGATTCCTAACTAAAACTGCAGAACAAAGTCAACTTGTGACTAACACATAGTTTCGTCCATTCACAATGTTCATTTCAACAGCAGATTGCAAGTTACCATTCAAATAAAACACAAAACCAAACTTCATTCCTTGAAAGCTTCACAAATCAAATGATTAATTCAAGACAAACACCATTCTGAAACACAACATGAAATAAATTTTAATCTGGTTGCTTCTACTATTAGTGAAACAAATGAGCAACATTTACAAAGCTGTCATAATCACCAGTGTACAAAAAATCTCTAATTTCAAATTGTTCCCATTTACACTAAGAAAACTGAAAGATACATTAGAGTCTATTATGAATCTAACTCCTACTCCAAGAAGACAAAAGAAGCTCCTATTACAAAGAATCAGGATCAGCTTCTATCCCCTCTATTCCTATTCTACTAACTACTAACCAGAAGTTCTTTGTCTACTACTTTTCTTCACTCCCAAGTTCTCGTGCCCCTTTTAAAAGAGGAAAGAATGCCTTATATATAGGATGCATCAAAAAGGATGTGTTGTCCCCCCACATTAGGGTTTACAAAATATCTGCACCTGGGAGAGTCAGTTGCAAGAGGGTCGGCATCCAGATCTTTTGTAGAAAGTCAGTTCTGCATTAAACTCAAATCCTTGCTATCTATGTTGGTGAAGACTGTCTTCTGAGGTGTTTTGTAGATCTTTTGCAACTACCGCACTTATTTCTAGCCTCTGTGTCCATTTTGAATCTCCAACGGAGTTGCTTTGAGTGCCCTAAAATATCGCCATTAATGCCAAGATACCTCTATCAGTAGATACCAGCTGTCCCCTTTTTCACGACTTTATCTTCTTACTTGACTCTCTTCTCATCTAGATCTATCCTTCTGCGAGTCTGTCGGAGAGACTGACCTCCTCCGCTGAGAAGCCATGCCAAAGGCATGTCCTTTCATTGAGAACCCATTTCACTTCGGGGAGACCCTACACTATCGGCCCAATCTCCTGGCGAGATCGTCCCAGTCATACCAATGCCTTCTTCATTTGGCGGGCCCATTATGTATCGGTAAGAGTTATAGCAATGCCAGACTCCTTGGGCGAGCTTTGTTTTCTATTGAGGAGAGTTCATGGTCTCGGGGAGACCTTACCCTGAATGGCTCTTTTCTTACTGAGCTGCTCCTTGTTGTCAGCATGACCTTCTGTGGTCGGGGAGACATTATAGGGACCCTTTGTTTTCTCTTCGAGCTCTCATTTCTTTCATTGGCCCCCTCCTTCGGTCGACAGGACATCCGCCTTCAGTAAGACGTCATGGTGGGCACCAAGAGCTACAATGATATGTTCCTTCATTGTCAGATTTGCCACTATCGGCAAGACACGAGACGGTCGCTGAGACCACATGGTGAAACCCTTGTTTTCTTTGGAGTCTCCCTAACATCCTTTGTTGACCCTCTCACGCCAGTTCCTATTTTTGTTTCGGCGTGACTTTCTTCCTTCACCAAGACCTTGTGGCGAAGGCATGATCCTTGGGCGAGCCCATCTTGTTATCGGCGATACATTTCGTCGATCTTCATTCCTTATACTGCAGCCATGCCCCTTCGGTGAAACTTCAGTTAGTCGCCAGGACCTTTCGACAAACGCTTTGCCTTTCAACAAGTTCCTTTTCTTGTCGGGGAGACAACCTTACTTCGGCAAGACCTTTTTGTTGTCGGTGAGACTCCCACCGAAGGAAAACATAACGAGGCCCTTTACTCAGTTGGCGAAACATTAGGGGTTTGCCGAGACATCCTGGTGAAGAGAGAACATTGTGCTGACAGTGAATACCCTTTGCCACCCATCGATGAGACCTCTTGGTGGGGAGAGAACCTTATGGAGATATAAGAACCCAACTGAAGGCGGTCGACAAGGCCCTTCATCGAGATCCTAAAGAAATATCCTCATGCCCACGACTTGATCCTGCAAAACAAGGTCTTCGTTAGAACAATACATTAATATCATGCTTTTACCAAAAAGAAACTTAACTCTAGTAGAGGTGGAGCCAACATGGGAACGGGAAACAAAATTAAACAAGTCCCGGCGAAACCGGGACCGGAACAAAACATGACCCTAGAATGACATCCCCCCATCTTCAAAACTGGCGAGGGCGGGGCCAAACGAAAACCAAAATCAAGACCGGAGTCGGGGTGGGAACGAGCCAGGGAAACAACCAACATTTCCAAGTTCACACCCCAAATCGACCTCGCTTCCGCGAAGAAACGCAAAACGCAAAAGGACAGCAACCAAAACACCGGCAAAGCTAGAGCGAAACGACGGACAGAACCAGGGTCGGAACCAAATCTGAACTAGAAACCTTGAGGAAGTCTCCAAGTTTTGGGCTTGGATTCCATTCCGAACCCACCTCTGATGTCACCCGAAAAGAGGAAAAGAAAAGAACAGAAAGAAAGAGAAAGGGGAAGGAAAACCCCACGGCCAAAATAGAGGAAACTAGAAGTGAAAGAACCAAAAAAATGTGGAACTGGGATCGACACTAAATCCGAACAAGGAACTTTGAGGAAGTTCTCGGGTTTGGCCCCAATTCTCGTTCCAGGTCCGCCAACACGAAAGAGAAAATGCCCAAGGCTGAAAAGAAAGTTAAGGAAAAGGACACTTACTGACAAAGACCAACGAAGAGGGAAGGCAAAGAACAGTCAGAACCAGAACCAAGGACGAAACAAGACCAAAACATAGAAGGAATTTCCAAGTCTGGTATTGGTCCCGGTTCCGCCTCCGACAGAACTTCGAAAGGAAAACGCCTAAGGCAGAAAACCAAAGGCAAAAGAGAAAAAGAAAAAAGAAAGAAAGAGGGACCCATTTTGATCTAGATCAAAGTGGGGTGGTTATGCAAGTCATAACAAGTCCCTACTTGTAAGTCCTTTAACACAACTTTTACTTCTTTGAGGTCCTTATTGATGGGCATTGCGGGGGTTGGATTGGATGAACTAGGCTGATTGTATAGAGTATATTGTTGATATGATGAGGATGGTGCTGAAGCAGCTAGATCATAAACCTGCTATGGTGTATATGGGGGTGTTGGTTGGTATTGATAGAGTAAGCAGATTGTGGATTAACATAAGGTCGATAGGATGATGATGGATTTTGATGGCAAGAAGTTGAAGCCACTTGCTAGTATGATGGTTGTTGTTGATAGTACGAGGTAGATGGGATACCCTATTGGTATTGCATAGCACCTTGATAGTATGATGATGTGAACGCTCCTTGTTGATAACGTGGTTGTTGCTGATAATATGGGGTGTATTGAGCACCTTATGGTTGTTGCATGTAGGACGTGGAAGTGACACCTTGTTTGTATGAGGACTGTTGTTGAATGTAGAAATTATATGCAATGTTGGGTTGTTACATGATGTATGGAGGTTTTTGTGGATTAGACTGTTGTGGGTATGGATTCATGTGTGATTGTAAAGGATTGGTGTAGGGAGGTGGTTGAGTCCATGATAGATTCTAAGTGGCTACATGAATGTTTGGATTAGGATTGGATGTGGTTGCGTAAGTGATATATGTACTAGATGGGTGGTAAAGATATTCTATGTGAGGATTCCTTTGTGGTTGCATAGGAATGTGTGTATAATGGGACAATTACTGATGTTGTGGCAGTTGCTGGTAAAGTGGGTGAGATGGGATATGTTGCTATTGTGGGACTATTGTAGAAGCATTATGGGGTGATTATGATGGCTATGAATCATTTTGCGTGAATTGATGTGGGGGTTGCATAGGAATGTTAATATGTTGTTGAGGAATTGAAAAGTTTTGCTAAGGAATTGTGATGTTTTGTTGCGGGATAGTGAAATTTTGTTATGGGGGTTGTTGATGGGGTGGTTGAGATAAAATGGTAGAAACAAAATGTTGTGGTGGAATTTGTGAAGGGATAGTGGATTGATAGGATTAACGGGAGGTTGTTGAAACGTAGGGATATTACCTTGGGGTGGTGGTAGTAGATTACCAATGGGTGTAGATCCTGGAGGTGACATTAATGTCAGGAGTGGAGTGCCCCTAGTATTAACAAGTCGTTGACCTGGATGGTGAGGTGGAAGTGGTGGAGTAGGCGGAATGTTTTGCGGCATGCCATAGGCATAGGGATCATCAGGATCAGGTGGGAACGTAGAGGCAGTGGATGGGAGGCAAGGATAAGTGGCAACTTGATGGATTACAACATTTCTGAACTCAAGATGATACCAATTTTTTATGGGTGTATCTTCAGGTACATAAGAGTTTCCTAGATCGTTTTGTGAAGTTTGCAAATCTTGTGATGTAGAAAGAGACTAGGTACCAATATACTATGACATATTGAAATTAGGTGGTAACTTGACCCCTTTCATGATTAAAGTGGAAAGGATCTTATCCCCATTCTCGTTCAACAGGTGATTCGTCATTTGAACATTAGCGGGATTGCTAAGGTATTCATCAACTGTGACTTCAGGCTGATTGACCATGTTTTCATCTCTGGGAAGTGAGGTGTTTTGGACGTCAATTTTGGACTGTGATGATGGATCATTATGGAGATCTTAAGGGATATTTGCACCATTGTTGGGACCTTGTGTGGTATTTGCAACATTGTTAGGATCTTGTGGGATGTTCAGTTGGGAACCTTGGCCTTACTATTCTACCATTTGTTTCTTGCCTTGTGATTGAGTCTGAACGGGTATGAAAGTGCAAAATGACTCTAGGATGCAATGCCTAAATGACGATTAAAGGAATGATTTGGTTGGATAGTGGATTAGATGATTGGGTGATTTGATTAAATGAGACTAGATTAAATTGATATATTGAATGATTGGATAGGGATGATTTTGGATTAGATAAGATTAGATGATTGGATGAAATTGGATGGTAAAAGGGATTTTAAACCAGGTTCAAAGATCACCCTAAGTGACTTAAAGGTGTTGATTGATTGAATTAAGGATGGATAGATGATTGCGATACCGAATCCAACTTGAGATGGAAGTGGATTGATAGGGCCGAATGATGATGACTGACTCATGATGGATGATGATCCTAAGCAGACATTGTAGGATGACAATCGATTTCAGACACCTAGGTCAATTTGGATAATAACTTCAAACAAAGTTCAGAGGATTTAGATTAAGAAAATGATGAGGGATGGGTAACCTAGAGGTTTCTTTATGATGTTGCTATATGATTTAGATGATGAACAAATGATCTTTGGGGGAATGGAGATGCAAGTTGTGGATGAACAAAGGATGCAAAATGGCTGGATAAAGATCAAACCTGTTAACCAAGGTGCAGGTTTGCTTAGATACATGTCAAGTTCACCCAAAAGAGGGTCAAGTTCGCCCAAGACGAGATTAGTTTTACCCAAGGTAAGGTCAGGTTCGCCCAAGTACAACTCAAGTTCACCCAAGTACAGGTCAGGTTTTCCAAAGTACAGATCAGGTTCGCCCAAGTACATGTTAGGGTCACCCAAGTACAGGTCAGGTTCACCCAACTTAACTTTCAGACTTGTCTAAATCAGAAAAGAGGTCAAACAAACTATCAAAATGGGCAAATGGATGCTCTGAATAGGGAAACATATACTTGAAATGAGCAAATGGATGCTTAGAATGGGGAATGAATGATTGGAATGAGGAGATGGATGATCAGAACAGGTAAACAGGTGGTCAGAACGGTCAAACAAATGCTCAAAATGGTCAAATGGACGCTCAAAATGGGGAACAAATGCTTAGAATGAGGAGATGGATGATCGGAACGGGAAAACAAGTGTTTGAAATAGGCAACGAATGCTCAAAATGAGGAGATGGATGATCAAAACAGGCAAACAAGTGCTCAAAATGAGGAGATGGATGATCAGAATGGGAAAACGGGTATTTGGAATGGGCAAACGGGTGCTCGAAACGAGGAAGCGAATCCTTGGAATGGGGAACGTATGCTCAGAACGAGGTAATGAATACTCAGAACAGGTAGACGGGTGTTCAGAATGGGAAAATGGGTATTGGGAACAAGCAAACAGGTGCTCAAAATGGGAACATATGCTTGGAATGAGGTAACGAATACTCAAAACGGGTAGGTGGGTAATTAGAATGGCTAAATGGAAGGTGAAAATGACTATTCAGGGGGGAATTTCACCCAAGGTAGGGTAGATTAGCCCAACAAGAGGTCAAGTTTGCCCCTGTTGTGGGAAATTTTTCCTGTTTAGTGAAAAGTTAGACAATTTTGATATAAACAAGCTAAAAAAGACTAAGACAAGGGGTAGGTTCACTCCTATTCAGGGCAAGTTCGCCTATTTGGTGAAAAGATGGGAAATTTTGATAAAAATAGGTTGAGAAAAGTTTGAGACATAGGGTAGGTTTGCCCCTATTAGGGGCAGGTTCGCCTCTCTACACTTGACTTAAGTGAAAATGGCTATGGAAAAGGACTAAAAACAAAGCAAACAACAAGCAAAAAGATAAGGTTGACTTGACTGAAAAAAATGCACTAGTTTAATGCAACAAAGATAGTTTAGAAAAAAAAATCCTACAATTAGTATGAAGGGTATGGTCAACAGATTCCTCTAACTAGGTTGAACAAGGAAACTAGGGATTCCTTGATATATGCTTGATACATGAGACACAAACCACGAATACTAGCCCGTCACAAGCATGAGTCAGGAGCCCCAGTGAGATACTGAAGGCTCGGACCAACTCTTCACGTCTATCTAGGTATCACCCTAGCTTTGACACTTTTCCTGATACGACGTGACTAGATTGGGGTACAACTTTGGCTCTCCCCCCTTTATATACCCCACTAGTACGCATCATTGGGGTCATCCCTTGGGGTGATGAAATCCCCAAGCAAGTTCTTCTAAAAAGAGAACACTATCCCCATTTTTGGCTACTCCCTAGGCTCACACGAAGTGCAAGGGGAAAGCTTGAACGGAATAATGCCCTCTTAGGTGACACAAGGACTTTCAAAATAGCACATAATAGATTTGACTCCCGCTAGTTATAATATGTGCCTAAGTAATATAAAAATGAAAGACAAACAACTGACTAATAACTAAACCAGTCCAACCTACAACAAATATGTTATCAATTTTTTTCGTTGAATCTTCAACAAGCATCAAGCAAACCGCACAAACGTTAGTAAAAATCTATCACAGTCATGAACATGATGAGTTAGGGGTTAGTATTGATCAAAAAAACAAAAACTAGAGTTTGAAACTGACTTTTATACCTATATTTTAACTTGCAAAAGTCTTTTTCCAGGGAAGGTTCACCTCTATTAGGACAAGTTCTCCCTTGTTAGGGTGGGTTCACCCCACTGTAGGGCAGGCTCACCCCTCTGTAGGTCAGGTTCGCCCCTTTGCAGAAAACAGTGAATTTTTTTTGGTTTTGCTAGGGTCACCTATAGTTGGGCAGGTTCACCCCTATTCAAGTCAGGGTCACTCCTGTCTGGGCCAGGTTTTCCTCTTTGTGTCTTGAACCTGTAAAATATCAAAAAACAACAAACATAAAAGTAAAAGACCCATTTGTGGGTCCCACTAGGCATGCCAGAAATTTGATCAATTGTTTATAACTATTCTAAATCATGTAAAATATAATGTAAATGAAGGAAAACACTTAACACCTCAATGATTAGCCTAAGTTAAACTCAAACAACATAAAGATAAGAAAGCTGATTTTACCTTGTTCAAGCTACTCCTTGGTTGGCCCTTGGATCTTTGATATTTTGTGTTCTCCTTTGATGGAAAGGTGTGATGAAAATGGATTCAAAATGCTCTAAATGAGATGGAGTATACAATAAGCTATGTGGGTAGTTGAATGGTTTAGTGCAAGTGCAAGAAATTGAAGCTAGAATGTATGCAACAATGGAGGTTTGGAGTGTAAGAGTTCTTGAGAGCTAGAATTCAACTGTATCAATGCCTAATGAATGAGAATGGATGAAAATCATTCATTTTAAGGGAGAATTCTCTAAATAATTCAATGGTCAAGATTGAGCCAAAATGACCAAGATGGAGGGCTATGGTGAGTTGAGGACTCACAAGCCCTCACATCTTCCCATGTGGAAATGAGATGGCAAAAGGACATGGTGAGGTGGGGAGAATAAAAGTGAGGTGGAGGTACTTGAAAGTACATTGGGATGAGGAGAATATTTCCTCAAAAAGGAACTTCTTGTTCCCATATGAGAAGAAAGTGACATATGAGGAATTTTAGTATTCCTTAAAAATCTTCATGGGGAAGAGAAAAGTGGTTGGGGAAATAAATGTGAATTTTAAATTCATGTGATTGGAATGGATAAGGTGGTTGGGAGAATAAATATGAATTTTAAATTCATATGAGGAGCACCTCATGGATGAGATAAGGTTCTTATGAAGGAAGCTAGAAAGTACCTTGTGGATAAGACAAGGTCCTTATAATGGAAGGTTCTTGGCTCCATGAGACTGATGTGAATTTTCAAAGATCACATGGGGAAGAGAAGAGTCCTTGGAGAAATAAAAACAAAATTTTAAATTCACATGGGAAAGAGGGTTTAGGCGAAATGTGGAAAATGTGAAGGTTGACCAAAAAGTAATGCTAAATGTAGCAAGGGGATTAGATTAAGGTTGTGCAAATAGGTGATTAAGAAACTTAATGAGGGATTAGAAGCAAGTGCGAGAATATGGAGGATGTGGCATTAATCATAATTAAGGTGTGCATATCCTAATCAAGGATTAATTAAATTAATCTAGATTAGAAGAGGGTTATGGAGGATGTGACAAGGAGAGAGAAAAAGAGGAATTTAAAATTGCTTTAATTCAAAAAGGTCAAATGACTAAATTAAATAAATTGATATGTTTATTTAATTTAGAGAGGAGAAGATGAAGCATAAAGTATTTAATTGTTAAATTAAATCCTTTAGGAACCTTAGGGAGAGGGGAGACATTAATTAAATAAATCATTGAATTAAAATTGATGAAGTAGACGGATAAGGGAGACAAATTTGACCATATGAAAGTGGTAAAATTTGGATGTCTACACCTCCAAAGATAATATCATCAACATACATAACCACTATTAACATTTTGTTTCCTTCAACCTTGAAATAGAGATTACTGTCCACAGAGGCTTTGATGTGTCAAATACCTATCCAAACTAGCATACCATGTTCTGGGAGCCTGTTTAAGTCCATACAATGCCTTTTCCAACTTATAGACCATGTCTAGTTGATTTCATAACTGAAATCCCTTTAGTTGTTCCATGTAGACCTCTTCTTCCAATTCTCAATTTAGGAATGCAGGCTTAACATCCATCTGGTATACCTTGAAATATTTGTGAGTAAAAAATTCTAAAAACATCTGAATAGCCTCCATTTTTTCCACCGAGGAAAATATCTCCTCAAATTCTATTCCTTCAACCTATAATTAACCTTTTCACACAAGATTTTCTTTGTTTCTTACTACTTCACCATTCTCTTTCCACTTATTCCTGAATACCCACTTTGTACGAATTATGTTCTTGTTACCAGTCTAGGAACCAATTACCATGTCTGATTTTTCTTTATCTGTTGTAACTCCTCTTTCATTTCTCTAACCCAATTTTCATCTTTGCATGCTTCACACACTATTTTAGGTTATATCTTGGAAAGTAAACACAAATTTACCTCAACTAATACCACTTTACTTCTTCTCTTTACACCTTTGCTTTTGTCTCCAATTATTTTTTCTTCCAGATGATTTTTTTGTACATATTTTCTTCTTCTTCCTTATTCTCTTCTTATACTTTTCCATAGATAGGTTCATCTGGTTCAACTTCACTTATTTCAATTGATCTGTGCATATCTTCATCAACTTTTACATTTTCACTTTCAACAATCTTTCCCAATCTTTTATTGAAGCATCTATAAGCTTTTCTTTTGGTTGAATATCCAAGGAAAGAACCTTCATCACATCTAGCATCAAACTTTCCTAGGTTCTCATCATCTCTTGTAATATAGCATTTTCTTCCAAACACCTTAAAGTACTTAACAGTAGGAATCTTCCCATGCCATAGTTCATAAGGAGTCTTTGTATTGTTACCTTTGATCTGAACTCTATTAAGAATATAAATAGTAGTGTGAATTGCTTCTCTCCAGTATACTTTAGGTACATTTCCCTCTTTCATCATAGTCATTGCATCTTCTTGAATTGTTTGGTTCCTCCTCTGAGCAACTCCATTCTACTAAGGAGTTCTAGGGGCAGAAAAATGACTCTTTATACCATGCTCTTCACAAAACATATTAAACTCATTGGAAGTGAATTATCCACCTCTATCAGTCCTTAAACATTTGATTTTCAGGTTCACTTTATTCTTTACCATAGCCTCAAACACCTTGAATCTATCTAGAGCTTGAGATTTCTCCCTAAGAAAAATAACCCATGTCATTCTAGAATAATCATCAATTAGAAGCATAAAATAGTCGTCACCATTAAGACTTCATGTTCTTTTGGGACCAGAGAGGTCTATATGAATCAATTCTAGCATTCTAGTAGTTGATTTTTCTTTTCCTTTAAAGTTGCATCTTGTTTGTTTTCCCAACTGACAACTTCTGCAAACAGTATTGGTAGGCTTTGTGATTTTCAAAAAATCCCAAACATCTCTTGAACTAATTTTGATTAGATTGTCAAATTTTACATGTCCCATCCTCTGGTGCCATAGCCAACTTTCACCAAATTGAGACACAAAACACTAAACTTCGACACCCTTAAGTTGATAAATGTTTCCATATGTTCTTCCTACAACTACCACAGTTACGGACCCTTTTCTGATCTCACAAGTATTATCCTGAAACACAAGCTTAAATCCTTTGCTAAACATTTTTCCAACACTCAAGAGATTATTCCTTAAGCCCTTAATATAATAGACATCATCAATATTGTCTTTTCCATCAAAACTAATTGTTCCTTTTCCAAAAATCTTTGCACCAGAATCATCTCCAAACATGACTAATCCTCCAACATACTTTTCAAGTTTAGTAAACTTACTTTTGTCTCTAGTCATGTGATTTGAGCAGCCACTGTCAATTATCCAATAATGTTCATGTTGTCTAGCATGAAAGGCAGTAACCAGAGTACCTTCCATCTCTTCCTTCTTGTTTTCTGGACCACATTCCCTTGCACATTTTCCATGGATAGTAGACACTGATTTATTCTCTAAGGCTAGAAACAAGCATTCATCATTATCACCCTCAATATTAGATTCATCATCAAAAATTCCAACATCTTCTCTAACATAATATAATTTCTTGCACTTTTTATCCCTTTTGTCTGCATTGTCTTTTCTCTTCTTATGTATGGCTCTATTTGGACATCTTGAAGCATAGTGACCAATATTTCCACAACTGAAACATTTAAAAGTAACATACCTTTGTACTTTCCAATACCTTTCTTCAACTTCCTTCTAAAATTTGCTTCTAGCTACTATAAACTATCACCATCCGGACCATCTTCTGTCTTTGTAGCTTTGAAATTTGTTTCTATTTTCTCCTTTTCTTTTCCAAATTTCCTCATTTCAAATGCAGTCAAGGTGCTAAATAGCTATTCTTTAGTGAATTTATTTGGATCATAAACTTCCTCAACGGTTGAGACCTTATCATTGTAACTCTCCAGTAGGGTCATTAGAATCTTCTCTATTACATCTTCATTTGTTAGAGTACCACCTTGATTTTTGAATTCATTTACTACAATTAAAGTAGCTTGCAATTTCTTCACCTTCTTCCATTTTCAAGTTCTCATATCTGTGCTTAGCTGTTAACTTCTTTGATAATTTGACTCTATCATTTCCTTCATAGATATCTTTCAAATTTTCCCAAAATTCATAAGTAGTTCCTAATGAAATAAATTTTGTTAGCTCAGTCTTAGATAAAGCACTATAGATTGTATACCTTTCTTTTTCATTCTCTTCATAGGAAAAAATATCATCTATAGAAGGAGGACCACTTGCTAGCTCAACATATTTTGTCTCAATAGATTTCCAAGTCTTGTAACCAAGAGAGATTAGGTAACCTCTCATTTTCACTTTCCAAAAACTATAGTCAGATCCATCAAACATAGGGATTGTTAATTTGTGTGCCATTGGAGCTACCTCAAGCGGCTAAGCTCTTCTCTGAGGAACCAAATCTATTATACCAATTGTTGAAATGCACAAGACAATTAAGAGGAGGGGTGAATCAGTTGTCACCAATCATATTCACAAATCTCAAAAAATTATTGACTCCACATCCACTTTAATCTATTATTAAGTATGAGCATGAAGTGAAACTAATAGAAAGCAATATCAACACAAGAAACACTAGATTTATGTGGAAAACCCAATAAGGGAAAAACCACATGGAGGATTAACTCACAATATAAGAGTAATTGCAAAACCATTTACAAAGAGGCTCACTGCCCAAGATAGGACTCACTGTCCAAATAGGAATCACTATCCAAAGAGGAGGCTCACTACCTACATATAAAGAAAGATAACAGAAAAACCACCACAACAATTTTCACACATTCGTAGCCTTGATCAAAAAATTACAGACAATGTCAGCTCACTACTTTTAGAAGTCTAACACATTGAAGTTCTTGCCACCTCAATTCACTTTCACACAATCTCTCATGAATACCTTTCTTCTCACACTTGTGTTGTACAATCCTTAACACCTTGTCTTGTATTTATACCATCTTCAACCTTAGAAACTTTCTCCAAGGTCAGCTATACACTCTTCATTTTACAAATTCAAATTAGGTCGAAAACTCAACATTCCCACGGTGGAAGAGAATGAGAGTGGACCAAACCAACACTTAACCAAGACCCAAAAAAACATCTTAGATCAATCACACACTTCCTTAATTGATACTTATCCTTTGCATGATCTGTAAACACCAAGTCGGCCAAACCTAATGAAAAAACCAATGAATTTTGAAGTACATGCTTCCACAACAAGAAGATAAAATGCATACCACATAAAATGTTTCACCATACACTGGAACACATCTTAGATGCCTTCAGATTCATCTACAGCTACTGCAACAACCTTCATACATAGAACACTTTCCATCAGTCCATCCAGACTGTACATACACACACAGTAACTCTAAAACTAGTCCTCCGGAGAACCAAAACACATATAACATCATTACAAGCCTTCTTCTAGATCCACAAGACCTAAAACAAACTAGCAGAGGACTGTGGAGTAGATGCATTTCTCCTAGTCCATAGACAAACAACTCTACCAAATAGTGACCTATTTATAAATTTTCTAATTTTTTAGATGCCCTAGCAAAAGGATAAAGCTTATTCCCTGCCCCCTCAAGAAATTAGGCAAAAATTTTGAATTGTGGGTTGATTTCTTGATAAAGGTTAAAAGCTACCCCAATTGTTCAGAAAGGCTCTAGGATGCAAGAATTATGCCAAAAATACAAAAAATGATGCAAAATAAGGTCCAGCTTGGAAAAATTAGTGAAAATGATGATAAACCCTATCTTAGGGAAACAAACCCTAATTTTCTAGCTTAAATAGGCCAAGAAGAGTCATTGTCAATTTGTTTGTGCATTCACACTTAAGAGATTCTTGCTATCTTGAGCTCTGACCCTCCAACAAAATGGTGCGCCAAGAGCTTCCCAAGCACATCTTCGATCGAGTTCGAGAGTTCCAGTGGCTTCCAAGAATAGGACCACTGGTATGTAACTCTAAACTTGATTTGAAATTTGAATTTTTGATGTATTTATGATGCTTTGAAATTTAATATTTGGCAACGTCACTATATAGTGACGTCCAAATTGAATTCGTCGATGCCTAAATGAATTATAGCGACACATATTTATATGGCGATGCTTTTCACAATTTAAAATTAGGGTTTCTAATTTTAAATAGAGATGCATGCTTGTTTGGCGATGCAATTGTTGATTTAGAAATTAGGGTTAAGGTTTTCCAAAGGTTAAATCATCACGCCAACTTATTTGGCGATGCTTTCTTCGATTTGTAATTTTAAATTCTTTGAGCATCACAATTTGAAATTTAAATACAACAATGCTATTGAAAATAGTGATGCTTTTGTGTTTTTTGAGCTGTAAATTTCAAATTGAGTCAAATTTCCTCAATTTCCTGACACCATGCACTTCATGGGTGTAGGAGGTCTTCTCACTGCTAATGTTGCAGGAGCACAGGGCCACTATTTTGGAGAGATTAGGAAAAATTTCAAAGTTACACCAGGAGCACCTAGGAGAGATCGACCTTTGGTATATTGCATATGCCCCTATGATTCAGACACATCAAGCGATGCTGACCACCCTGTGCGAGAGATGACATAGTGATACCTCATCGTTCCACCTTCCAAAAAGTGAGGTGACAGTGACTCTAGAGGATGTTTGGTGGATTTTTTGTTTTCCCATTCATGGTGACCACATGTTTTATGATACTGATGCTAGGCTTGATGCCTGCCTTGAGGTCATGGAGATGGATCAGATTGCTTTGGTGACATCATAGATTGACCTTGAGTCATACAGAGGTCATGTGCCAACCTTTAGATTGATCGTCGTAGCCATCATTTCGGGTTTGGTGGATTCAACCCAAGATGGGGCTTGGCGTGGCATTGGATGTTGCACACGAGGACACTGTTAGTGTGGGGGCCTATGATGCTAGCCTCCTTGTATCATGATTTGCACGATTTTGTTTACAACAATGGGAGAGCCATCAGTGCAAGGATGAATTTGCTGCATATTTGGGTTTGGGAGCACATCACTATGCTTTGGTTGATTGTTCAAATGAAAAACATGGAGCCAGATGATCCTATCATTTGGAGATATAGAGGTGCCATTACCCTAAGGCACACTAGATAGATTGGGCTCCTGTATTAGAGATGGGTGATAGATGATATGATAGTTTTCTGTTGGCACCCATGGATATAGATGGCGCCATGGTTCAATGCTATTGAACAACTATATTTCGCTCGATAGACTCGATACATGTAGGTTCAAGAGAATAACATCAATGAGAGATATCTACCATATAGGCGACCTCAGTAGTTTAGAGATATTCAGGACAGGCTAGATGATGGATACAAGGCCATTTTTGTGAGGTCGGCATGAGAGGTTCCCACATGGCGACCGACTATCCCAGCCCCTGATGTAGTAGAGAGCTTTCGTCAGTTAGTGGCCTAGCCCTTGGCTTATGAGAAGGGACAAGCAGTAGCTCAGACTATGCCTACATATGATGCTTGGTTTGTCCCTCCCAGATGATTGACATATCCAATGGATGTTCCTCCTAGAGGGAGACCCAGAGGTGGAGGTAGGGGATAGGGAGACCAAGATGGACAGGATGGTTAGGTTTCAAGGGCCCCACCGATTATACAATAGCCTTAGGTACAGCCATAGGTACAACCTCAGGAATAGCCATAGCTAGGACCACCACCACCAGATGCTCAGGATGTTTAGATACAACTATATTAGTAGGTGCAAAAATTTACTAGTGAGCAGGATTAGACTTGCCAATAGGTTTTGGTTATTACTATGGAGTGAGACTAGGCTCGACAATAGGTGGTTGTAGTCACAGCTGAGAGAGATCAAGCGTTACAGTGAGTACAATTTGTGACAAAAGAGAGAGACTAGGAGGTTGCTCGGTGGCAATAGATCAAGAATATTATGGCATCCACTCATGGTTGGACAATTTTATCATAATTATACCAAAAGGCAGTTAGAGAGGCTACATATTATAGGCAGCATTATCACCATGATGTTCTAGCGGCATTGAGAAAACCCGATATTTCCCAGAGAAGTGATGCATGACCATGAGCAAAGGATCAGCTTGAGAGGCAGGCTAGAGAGGGTAGCAACCACTAGGGCTAGCTGATTATGTATAGACACTTTTTGATTTTTCCCCATTCTTTATCACAAATATGCATTCATGGGCTCCTTTTTGATAGCCTCATGGATATTTGTATTTATCATTGATATACATACACTGATCCATATTTTGCATCATGAAATTTATTTTTTGATATTTATATATGATAATGATATGAATGATTCATGATGTGATGTGATGTGATGTGTTCACTTTATTTCATGCTTATGGATGCATATGATATGAGATGCTTATATTATGTATGGATGCATTTTATTTATGCCTATATGATATGCGATGATCATGATATGGATGGATGCAATGTTATGTTATTTTTCATTATCTTTTCATGAATGATATGGATGGGTGATTATGATATGTAGATGTTATGGATACAAATGGTGTGGATGCATTTATTTTTGTGTATTTTTTATGCAGTTTTTTATGATGAGATGTATGCATGTGGATGAATGGGTGCAAATGCTTATTTATAATGCAATGAGTTAAGATGCTTAGAATAAAAAATCCATATTATTCATCACAACTCAAATGATAATAAAAAATGTATGATGTACTATTATTATGCTATGATTATGAGATGCATGTATGTTGATGGTTTGTGGATGCAAGATGGATGCATTAATGATGTTTTTGTTGATTGTCATGATACCAAGTTAGCGCGAAGAGAAAATAGAAGAATAAAGAATGAATGACTATTTATTTTGATGATTAATTCAAAAGATCCAACAAGTCCATGATCCATCGAGACTTTATTAGAGATGGTGACAAGAAAATGCAAAATGCAGGATGAGGAGATGCTCACACTTTGGGATTGGGATTTTCCATTGTTCCTTCTTGTTTGATACAAAACATAGACACAATGCATCAAGGTATTAATAACCAAGATGATGTTGTATCTAATGTAATGGACTTTTACTCGACAAATAGATGAGATAATTCTTGTTCACATCTTGACATATGAAAACTTCATTGGAATGTAGGTTAGAAGCTAAGCATACATAATAGTCAACACATACCCTAAACAACCTTCCTACACACAACTAAGTGAGTATGTGCAAAGATTATTTTACAAGAGCATCCACAAGCACAACAAATAAAAGATAATGATTGATGCCCCATTCCTTTATCTCTAAATTTTTTTGATAGACATCATCAAGAGGTCTTCAGAATGGGCCATTAAGATAAATCATAAGAAAAGATCAAAGACAAACAGTCAGTGTTATCTATAGCTCTTGCCTAGTTTAAGTTTAGCTAAAGTGATTTATGATATTGATGTCCATCGTAAGAAGGATACATCCTAGGACATGTTGATCAGAGGCTTGTTTGATGTTAAGACAATGATGATAAGATGAGCCATTGCTATAAACTTCACTGACACATTCACCTATGATCTAAACTTTAGATTTTGACTTTTAGGTTCACACTTTACAACTTGCTATACTTAATTTCTATTTTTTTTTCCAAAGGCTGAAGGTGAGGATCAATTTATTATGGGTGAAAGGTTATTCTAGGTGAAAGAGAGATAAGATGGATGGTTTTGGATTTTTTGGAATATTTCAATGTTTTTGGTATTTTGAAAATGTTTTGAGGTTGTTTTTGAAATTTTATGTGGATTTTTTGGGCTTTTTGGTTATATGAGGTTGTTTAGGATTTATGAGATATTTGAGGCTTTTAGGTCTTTTTGAATGTTTTATATTGTTTTAGTTTTTCCCATTTTTAAATGTTTTTGTGTTTTGTGAGATATTTGGGTGTTTTTGGTATTTTCAAGGGTTTTACAAATGTTTAGGGGTTTTCTGAGAATTTTCGCATTTCGACCAAGAACCTAACCTACAGACCTATCCTAGGGGCCTCGGGGACTAATCAAAGATTAGCCTTGCCTATGTTATACATGCAAAGACCGTGTAGCTTGACTGAGTTGACCCATTTACAAAATGAAGATATGAACAAATGAGAGACAATAGTTTATTATGATGGACTCCTAAAGGACTGACCTAGGGTGTCTCAGGGGCACATCAATGATGGCCTTTCCTACATTCAAGCTCAGAGACTAGGAGTTTGACAAAAGGACTTTTTTTTTGGATTTTTTTGTTTTTTTACATTTTTAGGGATTTTGATGTTTTCTGGATGTTTTGGATTTTTCCTTTACAATTTTTTGAATGTTTTTGGATTTTAGCTGTACAGGATTTTGCAAATGTTAATTGGATTTTCTAATTAACATTTTATGAACATTTTTGGTGTTTTCTGATAAAAGATGACCTCAAGATATACAAGAACCCAATTATGATCCATGACAAAATGCCCCTAGTGTGGAAAGTTAGACTACTTTGACAAAGGTAGGACAAACTGACCTTTGGAATATGCCAAGTAGTACCAAAGGGGTCATGATGCCTCAAAGTGCCAAGCTATGATAAGGATACCAGTGATGGATAAATGGTGGTGTAAAGAATGATAGGACCAAAGAGCCAAATAATAGATCAAGATTCTTTATTTACAAAAGGTACTTGTTTGCCATGTTTTCACCAAGATACTTTCCCAAAGTGCCACCAAACTGGTTTTCAATAGAGGATGATTGTTTTTCTTTACTTTTTTCTATCCTTTTTCTATGTTTTTTTTGGATTTTGATTATTTTATGATTATTTTGTATTTTTTTATTTATACCCTTGAAGACTAGGCATAAAACTTTTTAAGATGCAAGCTATTAGTTGGCTCAAGCAAGGGTTCGCATTCAGGTGTTGATAGTTGATATGCTTCTGATCTATGACTTGTGATGACAAAGGGACCCAACTAGTTCAACTCAAACTTTCCTTTTCTTTCTTGATCTGGAAGGTTCTTCTGATTTTTCTTTAAGACCAAATCTCCTACCTAGAATGACTAATATTCCATTATCTTGTTATAGCTACTTTCAGTCAGTTTTGATATACTTGCAAGTGATTAAGGGTGTCAAGACGATGTTCTTCCAAGAATTCCAACTCATTTAGTCGAGACTCTCTATATTCTTCCTCAATTATTAGGTTTTGTAGTGATAATCACAATGATGGAAGCTCAACCTCAATAGGCAAGATGGCTTTTGATCCATAGACCAGGGAAAAAGGATTTGCACTTGTAGGCATGCAGATACTAGTTTGATAAGCCTAGAGAGTGGGATTTAGTTGCAGGTGCCAGTCACGACAGCCTCATTTACTATTTTCTTTAGGATTTTTAGGATAGTTTTTTTTGTAGCTTCTTCTTGGTCATTGCCTTGGGGATAGTATGGGGTAGAGAATCAGTGTTGGATATTGAATTTTTAGCATAGCTCTTTCACATCCTGATTTTTAAAAGGGGTTCCATTATCTGAGATGAGGGTTTTTGGAAGACCATAATGACAGATTAGGTAGCTTAGGATAAATTTGGCTATCTTCTTCCCTGTTATGTAGGTCATAGGAATGGCTTCAACCCACTTAGTAAAATACTCCGTGGTGGTTATGATAAACTTGTGGCCGTTGGATGAGGTTGGAGTGATTTTTCCTATGAGTTCAAGTCCCCACTATGAAAAAGGCTATGGTGTAATCATAGGTTGCAATTCTTGAGCTGGAGCATGGATTAGATCTCCATGCTATTGACATTGGATACACTTTTTCACATACTGATGGGCTTCTTTTTCCATGGTTGCCCAGTAGTACCCCATCCTCAACAGTTTCTTAGCTAATGTCATACCACTAGAATGGGAACCACATATGCCATCGTGTACTTTTATTAAAGAAATTAAGGCATCCTCTTGGTTAATACATCATATTAATGTCCCTTCGATACTTCATCAATAAAGGGTATCACCTAGGATCACAAATTAGGATTCCTTTTTAACAAAGGTCATTTTTAGGTTTGAGGTGATGTCAAATGGAAGGGTTCCTCTGCTAAGGTAAGTAAAGATGGCATGATACCACAGGGACCCAGGTGAAACAATGACACACGTGAATTCAGATTTAGGGATTTCAAAAGTTGGTATGAGAAGTTGTTCTACCAAGAATTCACATTTGAGGATGTTGTTCAACATGTCTAGTAGTGATCCGATTGTTGCCATGGAATTTTCTGCCCTATTGTTCATGTGAGGAATCTACTCAAAAGTTATTTCTATAAAAATATCCTTGAGATTCTCCACCATCTTCTTGTAAGGAGTGAGTTTATCATCTTTGGTTTGATAGTCGTCATTGACTTGGTTGATAACCAGTTGTGAGTCCCCATATACTTTCATTTCTTATATATGCCACTAAACTGCTATCCTTAACCCTATGATTATGGATTCATACTCAACAATGTTGTTGGTATAGGGAAATGATAGCCTGTAAGACTTTGGGATGCAATCACCTTAAGCGGTGATGAAAGGAATGCCTGCTCTAGATCCATGTTGGGTGAATGATCCATCAAAGTACATCTTCCACTGAGCTATAAGATTGACAAGGTATACTGATTCATTAGGGAATTCATATATCAAGGAGTTCTCATCATAGATGGGTGCTTCTTCTAGTTGGCCTGCGATCACTTGTCATTTGATTGCCTTACGCTCTACATACTCTATGTAAAATTTTGATAAGATCATTACCCATTTATCCATTCGTCCAGTGAGGGTTGCTTTGGATAACAGGTATTTCAATGGATCAGTCTTTGTAATGAGTTTGATTTGATGTGACAACAAGTAATTCCCAAACTTTTGTAAAGAGAAAAAAACTACTAGGCATGCCTTCTAAATGGGCGAATAGTTCATCTCATAGCCCACCAAGGTTCTGTTGATGTAGTAGATAGCCCTTTCTTTTCCATTTTCATCATGTTGTGCCAGAAGATCTCCTATTGTTGTCGATGTTGCTGAGATGTAAAGGATTAGTGGTTTGTTCGGTATTGGTGGCATGAGTATTGGAGGTGTTAGTAGATAATCCTTGATCTATTGGAAAGCTTTATCACATTTGTCATCCCATTTGTAGGCTATCCCTTTATGAAGAAGATGCAAAGAGGGGTGAATTTTATCTAATAGCTATGCTATAAAATTTCTAATGGACTACAATTTTCCTTGTAATCCTCTCATCTACTTTAGTGTTTGAGGTGGTTCCATGTCTAGGATGGATTTTACCTGTGCTGGATCAATTTCTATCCCTCTTTTTTAAACAATGAATCCTAGAAGTTTCCTTGATGTGACCCCAAACACATACTTTTTGGATTTAGCCTTACTTTGTATATTTCAAGTCTATCAAAGATAGGTTCTAAGACTTGTATGTGCTCACTTCTCTTTCTTGATTTTGCTAAAATATCATCCACATAATCTTCAACTATTTTGTGGATCATGTCATGGAAGATGAGGGTCATTGCTCTTTGATAAGTTGCATCTACATTCTTTAACCCAAATGGCATCACATTCCAGCAATAGGTTCCCCATGGACAAGTAAATGCAATTTTATGTTGATATTCCTTAGCGATTATGATTTGATTGTAGCCTGGAAGACCATCCATGAGTGGCAATATTTCATGCCTAGTTGTTAAGTCCATAATGGATCGACGTAGGGAAGAGGGAAATCATCCTTCGAACATGCCTTGTTCAAATATTTGAAATTAGTGAAAATTATGATGCCCCCAATGGGTTTTAAGATTGGTACCAAGTTTGAAACCACTCAGGATAATCTATTAGTCAAATGAATCTAACATCAAGAAGTTTGACCAAGAGTGCTATTTGAGGGTGCATTTTCCTTAATTTCTATTTGATTGGCTTGGATTCAAGATAAATTGCTAAGTGATGCACAACTACTTCCGGATAAAGGCCTGGCATATTTGTGTATGACCATGCAAATTTATCTCTTCACTCTTTGAGGAATGCTACAAGATTCTTTTGTTCTTCGTCTAACAAGGATTCAACATAAAAAGTGATCTTAGGTTCTTTCTCTATTCCCACATTAATTGGAGTGGCTTTTTCTGCTAGTACTGCTGACTTCTCTGGATGCATTGCACTAAGGGGGAGATTGAATCCCTCATCCTTGGGCATCTTAGAGAGGTTTTCACCATTGGATGCATCCTTTGTTTTTACTATTTTAGGATCTGAGAGTGCCACTAGGTGGTTTTCACTCAAGGATCTACATGTTAGTTGCATTTCATTTATTTTGTGACTGAAGGATTCAATCGTCTTCCCATAGTATGCCCTTGTGTTGAGCTCTATGTCGAAGCCTGCTTTGTGATCTACCTATGACAAGTTTTCATGGATTCGCATGAATTCTAAGATCACTTCATCGTTTCCGAATAAATCAAGAATTGGTGGTCCTTGTTGGTCCATGTCAATAAGTTGTGGGTATACTAGGAATATTTCAGTTGATTGGTTGCTTGAGAGAAAGGATGTTATGGATATCATGAAGAGGGTGTTGTTCTCAAATAAGTCAACAACATAGAGGGGAAATTCATATAAAGTTGTATCACACATTGTAGGTGACCAAGAGGAAGCCTCAACTTGCTTAGCAGAAATACCTTTTCCAATAAGTGTGACCTTGCTAGTAGTACAACCTAAACTAAGTTTCTTTAGTCATTTCTCAAGAATGATGGGTTCTAGCAAACCATTGTCATTCTCTCCTAGCTTTTCATTCTTGTTATATCCCCAATTCTGCATGAGTTGTAAGCCTTTGTTATCATCTTCCATAGGAAGAACATGTATAGGTCGTTCATCTTGATAGAGGAGTTTAGAGATATCTGCCTCATTTATATCTTCTTGGTTCAAATCCCCCCACTTGGTAAAATTAGTAGCAGCCATCTTGATTGTTTCAGGTTATTTGGTGCTAGATGTGGGTTTCCCATGAGTTTGAGGAGAAATAGGTAACTATCCTAAGACAAAGTTTTCTTTCAATAGTTTGTATTTTCCACAACCATCATCTTGGATCACTGCTTTGATGTCAAGTATACTTTGTACAATAGGCAATTTTTTTGTTAAGGTAGAGGCTAGAGATGATGGGTCAAGAAAGGATCTTGGTGGTGTAGGCCCTTCATCATTTTTACATATTTGGGGGATTTTGTAGAATTTGGCCTCAAGAATTTTACAGTAGTAAAAAGGCTCAGGGTCTCCATGGATAGTGATTTCTCTACCTTTGAAGGGAAACTTCACACACTGATGGTAGGTCCAGGCTACAAATTTTAGAGCATGGATCCATGGTTGGCCAAGTAATATGTTATAGGGAAGATCAAGATCAAGCATTTGGCAGGTAGTTTCAGCAATAAGAGGTCCCACTTGGATTGGAAGTGCAATGATTCCTTGTGATACCCATTCTTGATTGTCATATTCTTTGATGGTAGTACTCTTTGTCTTCTCAATAGTATCTTCTGAATAGCCTAGATTTTTTATCAACTACAAGGTACAAATGTTCAAACCAACACCTCCATCTACCAATACTCTTTTGACCTTATTTTTATGGATGACAACCTCAAGATGTAAAGCATGGTTATGAGATGGTTGTGATGGTAGGTCTTGCTAAAAAAATGTAAGAAGATGGTTTGCGATATGCCCTACCATAGCTTGAAACTGATCGGTATCAATTTTCTCAAGAACAAATGATTCCAACAAGGCTTTCTCCAATATCTCCCTATCTATGGGTGATAATCTCAACAATTCTAGGATAGATATTTGTGTGGGCATTTGCTTAAGCTGATCTACAAGATTGTACTTGCTAGGATTAGATGCGAGCAAATTATGTTGTGTCCTAGATTGGGATAGGATTTCTTGAACGGTTATTTTTCCACGTCATGTGGTCACTCCACATTTCTCACTATCTCCTTTGATGGTCACAACAATAATAACACTATCACAGGAGGCAACTACATTGGAATAGGTATGTTGCATGTTGGTGTAATCTTTAGATTTTCCATTGTTATTTTCTTTGTTACAATCTGGCATAGGGTTCTTGTTTATCTTAAGATCCTAATTCCCAATTGGTACCTCAATAGATATGGTATTGTTTTCTATGAGATCTTGGATGATCTTCTTAAGGTTCATGCAACTTGTTGTTTTATGCGCTTTGATTTTATGAAAGTTGCAAAGATCATGCTCGTTATACCATGATGGTTTCTCGTGGTTCTTAGTAGTTTTCAAAGTTGGGTAGTGTTATCAGATTTGACTCTACCAATTTCTTCATGATTGTTTCGATGGGTTCCAATAACTATGTGTACTTACGTTTGGGATAATTATTCCTATTTTTATTTCTCCTTTGTTGCATGTCAATGTTATTGATTTGATTGTTCTGAGGAGGTGTTGTTTGTTGCATAGTTGGTTGGATATTAGCAACTTGATTGTTATTAGGTCTAGGAGCACTTAGAACTACCTTAGCATCTACCACATCATCATTTTTTACGTTTTTATTCTTTTCCTAGACACAAGGTTTCTCATTTGAACTAGTTGAAGGATGGTTGTCTTTGTAAGCTTGAGTATTTCCTTGTGAGATCAGAGCTTTCTCGATATTAAGGGCTCTAGGGACAAGCTCGTTGTATGATGTGATGATTCCAAGATTGGCTATGATTTGGATCTAGATTGGATATGATGATTCCTACTTGTTATTTGTGAGGAAGAGGCCATTTTCTTTTACCATCTCTTTGTCTCCATCGTTATAAGAAATTAGCATAAGTTTCTCCTTGATTTTGTCTAAGAGTGTATAATTCTTCTAGATTGATGTCCATGTCAAGATTGAAGGAGTAATGATCGATGAATTTTTCGGTAATTTCTTGAAACATTTTGATACCAAGAGGTAGGTGAGAAAACCAATCCATAGCATGACCTATTAAACTTTGAGGGAAGAGGCGCATTAGATATGAATCATTGTAAGCCACCTCCATGCACATGACATTGAATTATTTGATATGGTCCGCAGGACTTCCTCTCCCTTTATATTTGTCAAATTTGGGGATTTCAAAACCAGGAGGAAATGGTATCATTGCTATGTTTCTGTCAAATGGGTAAGGAAACAAGCTCTGTGTATGAGGTTTCTTTTCCTTTCCCATGTGAAATTCTTGCATTTCTTGTGAGAGTACTTTTAATTGTGATGCTAGATCATCTTACAGGTTGGGTGGAGGAACATATGGTGGGATGATGGATGAGTTGTATGGGGTGTATGGTGGTGTGAGATTTTGTGAAAGTGGTGGATATGTTCCCGATGTATTTGGATTAGCTATGTTCAAATGAGGATAATAGGAACCTTTTTGCTATTATTGGGCATACTATTGAGCTAGTAAGGCTTGTTATTGAGCTTTTTGTTGTTGTTGAGCCATTAGGGCTTGTTGTTGGGCCTGTTGTTGTTTGTGTTCTAATAAATTTGCTTGTTGTGCTTGATGTTGTTGTTGTGTTGTATGTTCTATTGCTAATGTTGCTTGTTGTTGTTGTCATTGTTGTTGTGCTAAGGCTACTTGTTGTGCTTGATGTTGTTATTGTGCTAAGGCTACTTGTTGAGCTTGATGTTGTTGTTGAGCTAAGGTTGATTGCTAAGAGGCCAAGGCTACTTGCTACTATTGTTGTTGTTGGACGGCTTGTTGATAAGCTTGATGTGCTTGCTGTAAAGCTAAGGCATGTGCTTGTAATGTGGGATCCGGTGGTTGTTGATACATTGATGGAAGATTATGGATATTGATGTTTTGAGTAGGAAATGGATTACTGTTGAGAGATGAATGGTTCCCTTGATTTAAAATTCCTTGTAAGATGGTAGAATGAGGTGGAGGAATGTATATTTGAAGTCCTCATTGATTTTTCATAGTAAGGGGGACAGTGGGAAAAGATGAGGATGATGTAATTAAATTTTTTAATGGAAATGAAACACTAGGACCTTGAGTCAATTGATTGAACATATTTCCTTGTCCCATGTTTTGAGGATTACCTTGTGCTAAAGATGTAAACATGGGATTTGTGATCAAGGTACTTCCTGGATTGACTGAACTTGTAATCAAGGGATTTTTTTAAGGTGGATTGATGGTGGAGGATGTGGATGCGCTTTGTGAAACCAATGGTATAGATGAACCCATTGCAGAATTAGGTAAGGATGTCCCTTTGCTTCAAGGGTTGAATCTATGGTATGGTAGTGGTATTCCCTTGAGTGTTGTTTTGAGATACATGATCCACACTGCTTTGTGTAATGGTAGGAACACTTGTGGTACTCCTAGATGTGGATGAAGAAGGATTCCCTTGGTATGTTGAAGTTATGGTTGAGTAATGAAGATCGAGAGGTTTGTATATTTTTTTAGGGTCTTCAAGAATGGGAGGAGCACCAAATCTACGTGTCCAAGTGGTTGTGTTAAATGAAGGATTGGTTTCAAGTGTTCCCAAAAGTGTACTATTTTCAAATGAAAGGTCATGTCCAAATTCTTTACCAAGGATTGTTGCAAGATTCAAAATGTAAGTATGATTTAGCCCTAGTGATGGGGTGATGAAGCCTTGTGTTAAATTTTGTGCCACAAACATCAAGGAGATAGGAGCTATGTTTTCAAAGGCTTGATGTTCCATAAGTTCCTCCCTAGTGAGTTAAAAGGGGTTATTTTTAACATCTTCTATCTCATATGGTCTTGATGGTGATGAAGGTTGTTGTGATGGGGTAACATGACTTCTAGGATCAAATTCTAAAGGATTTGGATCAATTGAGGTAAATGTAACTTTGGATTTCTCCATGATTCTCTTGTGTTGTGACCTTGTCTTTACCATAAATATTGTGTCACCTATGGGAGAGTTTTTTTGTGATTTGTGATGTTTGAAATCTCTAGCTGATTCAAATCTAGGTAAAAGGGACTCTCTAAGTCTTTTGGGAGAAATTGTGATAGTGGGGGGATGAAAAGATGGCTGAGGTGGAGAGTGATCTTTGCAAACATTTTGGGACAACACTTTTGACTTGATTTTGATGCTTTGATGTTGGGATAAAGGATGTTTATGAACTTATAATTATTTAGGCTAGAATCATGACCTTCAAGAGGAACTAGTTCAAAAATGATAACTAACGTAACTAAGTGCATGGAAAATTATATATTTTGCATACATAGTAGCTAGGTTAGCATGTGATTTGGTTTGATTTGATGTTTAAGTCACAAAGTGTTGATGTTCTTGAAATTTTGCAAAGATAGGTGAAGTGAGAGATGAAATTTGATGAGAGGGTGAGAGATGTTTGACCCAATGTTGACTACGAAGTGAACCTTTGTTTTGACAAGATCAAGGTAGTGAGAATGATGCTAGGCCTCTAAAGTGTTCAAATCGTAAAGAATCAATGTTGATTTAAATGAGAGGACAGGTGGGAATGTTCAAACCTATTTGGGCTCTCCTAACTCAAGCATAAAATTTTCTCATCAAAGTGTAATGATTGTGGTAAAATATTGAAGCCCACTTTTGATCAAACCTTGTTCTATGATTGCTATGCCTGAAATGATAGGCTGACGATTTTCCCCTATAGATTTTAATTGTTTGATGAATCATTTAGAGGAGTTTGGTATCATGTAAAAAGATCAGGATTTTGAATCCAAAAGAATGTATATAATTCTGGACTATACCTTGAAGTGTCTCTATAAAAGCCTGCTACCAATCTTCTCTATTTCTGTGAAGCTCTAAAAGGTGTTTCTTGAGATCTTTTGAAGTGAGATGCCTAAGTCTAAAATGACGACCTGTAGACCTTACCTAAGGGATCCTGATTTTACGTGAGATCATGTGAAAATATTTTAAGTTTATGGGAGAAAGGAAGATATTTATTGCCATGCATGTGGTGGTAATATGGGCCTTCCATCCTCAATATCACCTTATTCCTCTTCTTCATCTAAAATGGTTGTTGCGTTTCTCCACTGTGTATTTTTTCCTTGGTTTCAAAAGTTAACCTTCCCAAACTACTAATGAGATCAATTTGTTCACCATTAATGAGTTCAAAGTTTGGTTGAATTATAGCACCCAGAAGATTGGGTTGTTCAACGTGAGTGATTGGTCTCCAAATAGTCATGTGGGGTTCATTTGTTAGTTTATCTTGCTTAAGTGAATTGATTTTACCACAAACACTTGTCTTGATTATGTTTCCAAACTAGATGTTTATGTCTAAAACATCATAACTTTCACAATGTCCATTTTGTAGAAATCATGAGGTTAAAGCCATAATTTCCTATGTTGTCTTTGGTAAATATGGATTTGAGATTAATATCAAGATATTTAGAAATCGCTAAGGATAAATCCTTAGGACAAGAAGTAACATCAAGGCTAACTCAAGAGGTCCATATTTAGGCAAAGTGTTTGAAATTTTGAGGATGATAGTGAATGTTTTTTTTTGTATCATTATGAAATCAAGCAAAGTGTTAAACTGACTCACAATCATTACAACCCTATGATAGAAATTTCTATATTTGTTGAATCCCCACTAGGATTTCTCCAAACACTAGACAATGTGAATAGTTAGAGATTTGGCGACACTGGCTCCCCTCCACGACACACACTTCTTGGGACCACCAAATCTCAAAATCCTTAAAATTTGGAGATTAAAAAGAATTTTTCTATTTTTACAAATGAATAGTACAAATGTGGGGAAACTTCAGAATGACTATTCCTCACATCAACAAATATTAAGGATTTTTGGCTTCTACACAAGGATTCGTAATAAGGGATTCTAGTTTAGGGGTTGAAATGATAAACTCCCTCAAGAGGTCTCCCAACCCTTAGAACAAGGGCTTTACACATCATTAAGATACCAGGGGAGAGCTATCATGTACCGCTTCCCATTGATCATGATTTTCACTGCAACCACAAATTTATATGGCGGTTTGGAAGAGCTTGGCATTAGCTCATTATCACTTGGGTCGTTCCCTTGGGGTGAGTAATTTTTCCCATCAAGGCAGGCCCTCTAAAGGTGAATGATAGCGAGGAAGTACATCCATAGTTCGATCATCTTTATTCATGTGATCAAAGAGAGAACACACGCTATGCCTTTTTCTCACACTTGCAAAGCGGTTCAATTTTAATCCAAATTGAAAGATGTAGGTGATTTTGCAAAGTGTTAGAGAATGTTTCTATTTCCCAAGGTCGCCAAATGGTGTGAGAGAATTGCATACACATCCACTAACAATGTTGAAAATCAAAAAGCATAGCAAATAGTTGTAAATTTTAACCCTTCAAAGCAGTGATGAGTTCATTTTAAGCACCAGTTGAAATATGAGTTTGCCTTGTTCAATTTTAAGGCCAAAGTAAAATATGATGTGAAGGTTCAATTTTATCCAAATTTGAGCATTCATTTTAAACCTAATTTAAATTTAGTGTGTTTCCTAAAGCAAAAAGTAGAAAGCATTAAGTTGGGTTATAATTGCCCCAAAGTGTCAAATGCTTATTACAATCACATAATTTTAGATAGAAAATAATTTCTTCACTTTAGCCCCCTATCTTTGAACCTGCAAAACCTTGTTAGTGTAACAACCAAAATATAGTTAGACATGCATCAATGGTTAGATAAAACCAAGAAATTAAATCACGTGTCAAAAAAAAAAGCATAAAATTTCTTACTTTGGTAGGGCGTCGCTGAACACAATAGCGTTGCAGTTTGAAGTATGGGCATCAATCTGGTGAAAATGGGTGTTGCTCTGTAGCAAAAACTATGAGCACGATAGTGTCATTATTTGGTCTGGTGTCGCTTCTCTCGGTACTATCGCAATTTGAAATTTGAAAGCATCGAATTGGTGAGTTTTAGCTTCATCGTTTAAACTTCTTGATACCTCTAGATTAAATGTGCATCGCCAAATTTAAATCAGCGTTGGAGCACTAATTTAGCGTCAGGATTTCAAATTATGAGGGTGTTGCTATTGAAATAGTATCGATGTTTGTAGTTTGGGTGTCGCCAAATCCTACAGAACAATATATAAAATGGAATTCAAGCTAAAAAATAGTTAGATTAATGGTTTTCCATCCTTCTAGCACAAGAATGTGAGACGAGGAAATGTCGGTGAGGGTCGATTATGCTTGATTCATGATGAATCAAAGCATAACTTTGCCAAACAAACCTACATCTACAAACAAGATCATTCAAATTGGAAACCTAAACTAAGCATATTACTGAAATTAAAAGCTACAAACTAAGAAAATAGTTAAATTCCTAATCTAACCCATTTGAAATTTATCTTGTTTTGGAATTGGTGTCGTGTTGATGTGAAACGATGACCCTTTCCGAATCTTGTGATCAATGGGCCTGTTTCAGTCAATTCTATGGAAGAGAATCGATGAAACCATTGTGATTGATGTATGAAAACCTAGTTTATGCTAAAAGTGAACATGATGCAAGCTAAGTTACCATGATTCTATGCTAAAAATGATCTAACTATGCAATTTCTAAGCTAATCTAAGCTAAAGCTATGCTAAAAGATGGAAACCCTAATTCATATACAAGCTAAGATGGATGCATGGAATCCATTAATGGATGCTCTAAGCTATCATGCAATTAAAATTAACTATGATAAGCAAAGAAAGTAAATATGAGTGTGAGTGCATATGCAATTCAACGGCATAAGTTTGCAATTGAAAGATGGATCTATTAGTCTCCAAATAGTGACCTATTTATAGGAGATCAAAAAGTGTATTTGTTTAATTATATTGTGGCAGTTGAGATCAAAAAGCTTAATCAACGGTCCAAGATGAAGGAGATGAGAGACATGGATCATGGATTCTCATCAATGGATGAGAATGCATGATGAGATTTTAATCAAGGGTTCACAATTGCTTCAAACAAATACATGTTTGACTTGCTCACATAGGTCAAAGGTGACTTGTTCAAAAGGTTGAAGGTTAAAACTTGCTCAAGAAGCCAAGTAAAAATATCCCTTTTTCAAATGATGGAGGAATAAGTATATTCCTTAGAATATTCCTTTGGGTGAGGAAAAAGGTAATTTTCCAATTACAACAAAGTTTTAATTGTGCAAAAAAGGGGATAGGGGATATTCTATGGGAATATTCCCTATGCTTAGAGGAAATGTTAATTTAATTGCTAATTTAAACAAGGTTTAATCATGAAATTAGGGGAATTGAAGAATTAAAGTGATATTCATTAAATTAATTGATTTAATGAATGGGGAAAGGGAGAAATGATATTTAATTAAATAACTTAGGGTTATTTAATTAAATAAGATGACATAAGAGATTAAATTAAATATTTTGATGTATTTAATTTAATGAGATGAAATGTTAGCATGAAGGGGGATGAATTAACTTGATTAAATTAATTAGGCTAATGGATGAAATGATGCCATTAATTAAATAGCTAGGCTAATTTAACTAATTAAGCGAAAAGAGGATGAGTTGAGAAGAGATGATGTTATTAAATATGTTTCGAGTGCATGATATTGCTTACGACATTATTTAGTGTCTACACATGTACACAACTTAATTAACCTAAAGATCCCTCACCTAAGCAGTTCATCATTCAAGAGAGGGATTCATTAAATTATCAACAAGGGATTCATAGACATTAGATGATGTTGGCAACATATATTCTTTCATGAATACTAAATTTCCCACATCAGCTAAGTATAGGTAAATTAAACACAAATAAATGCATTAAAATCTTTTAATCGAAATCAACTTCTATTTCCTAAAATAGAGTGAATGAATACAAACAACAACCTAATTGCTACGGTACTTAATGCTTATGATTATAACCAAATAATTATTATACTACAGTATGTCCTAATCCAATTAACCTTCGAACTACTAAACAATGTATTAGCTAAATATTTCTAATTTAGAATTTACAATACATCATTCATAATTGTATAAACTTAAGGCTACGAATTAAAATTGAAATGCAAATATAATCTATCAATCTAAGCTAAGATGGTTCTATAGTAACTCAAGTGGCCCTTGCTTGAGTTGTTGCACCCACCAAATATTCTTCAATTACTCACTCAAGAAAAAATGTTAACAAAATATCTTCTCTTTATTTCTTTCCAATCATACACAAAACTATTGAATATAATCTAACCAAAAATATTATTCAATCTAATACATGCAAGATCTAGCATGAAACCTAGCATCCATGTCACCTCAATCTCTCAACATAACACCTTCCTAAATACAGTCTATTAGAGTTTGATTATTATAGGATTGTAAACAAATTATCAAACAAATGTCAATTCTTCTAGGAAGATAGGAAGAGGACTTGAGTCTTTAAAGCTTAACAAAAAAAAGCAACTATTGGAAGCGAGAATGTAAAAATCAAATAAGAAACTTCTACAACTTTCAAGAAGGTTGCTATAACATATGAACATTCTAGACAAGGCGACCTTTATCATAACTACCATCCCCTTTTAGAACATACTTCTTCCTCCTTTAGGTTTATTCAGCGAATGGAATTCCACATGGATACCTATGTCTATGTCCTCCAAGTGTTGTCTTCATCCCATTATGGAAAACATGTTGATGTTGTAATTCTAGACACCTGAAAATGTCTCAATGGATCACATTGGCTTACTAACATCATTTTGTCCTCAAACCCATCCTCTTTTCGCTTGTTTAATTAAATAAGCCTAATTATTTAATTAAATGCCTTATTTTTTCATATTAATCTAATTGGCCCAATTAAGTTAATTCACCCCCTCTCATACTGACATTTCATCCGATTTAATTAATAAATGCAAATTATTTAATTTTAACCCTAAGTCCTCTTATTTAATTAAATAACCTAAACTATTTAATTAAATATCATATTTGCATCTCCTTTTCAATAAATAAATCAAAAATTTAATGAATATCCTCACATTCCTCATCTTGCACATTCAAATTTAGTTTTAATGAACTAAATTGCTAATTTCCCTCTCATCCACTTCCATAGGGATTATTCCAAAAGAATATTCTCCTCTTTCCCTCCATAAAAAAGGTAATGATTACTCCAAACAAACTTTGAAACAACTTTTTAAAGTTATTGCAAAGTGTGTTTGTTTGCATGATTGTGAGCCCTTGATCTTTTCTTGATCCATGTGATCTTTGATTCTCATCCATTGATGAGAATTTTTTATCCATGTTTCATCCTCCTTTCATTTGTGACCATTGAGAGATCAAATCAATCTAATCCATTGTTTTTTCAATTGATCTCCATTAAATCAATTATTTAATGAATATCATATAATTCCCCTAATTTTCATAATTAAAGCTTTATTTTAATTATCAAATTAACAATTCTCCCACTTGTAAGGGAATATTCCTCCTTTGCACATTCCTCCAAAAGGGGAATATTCCCATGGAATATTCCTTCCCTTTTTGCACAATTAAACTTTGTTTTAATTTACAAAATATCTATTTCCTCACCCATGAGAATATTCTTTCTCTTCACTCATTTGAAAAAGAGAATATTCTTACAAAACTTCATGTGCAAGTTAACTCAAACTTCATGTGTAAGTTAACTCAAAACTTCTTGATGCAAGTTAACTTGTGACCTCTTGTATAGGTTAAAAGTGTGTTTGTTTGGATGAATGTAATCCCTTGATTAAATATCAACTTGCATTTTCAACCCTTGATGAGAATCTATGATCCATGCCTCTGGCTTCTTCCATCCTTGACCATTTATTTTCCTTTTTGATCTTAACCCTTCATTTGTCATTTGATTTCCTATAAATAGGTCACTATTTGGAGACAAATCGATCCATATTTTAAAATCAAACTTATGTTGTTAAAATCACTCTTACTTGCACTCACATTTCACATAATTTTAGCTTCCAATAATGAATTCCATGATAACATAGATGCATACATTTAGCTTATTTGTTAATTATGATTTTAATCTTTTGAAGCTTGCATATATTTAGAGTAGATTTGCATACACCCATATTGATCCTGGTGGATACTTGTCGTCAAAAATTGAAGTGTTCAACATGCTCCATATTTTAGCACCATCTTGAACAGCTCATAAAATGAAACCCAACACAACTTGAACGGGAGAAAAAGGAGCTTGTATGCTCAAGTTATGGTCGGTCAAAGTTGGGGTCAAACTCGATACAGAGGCCAGTTAGAAAGGTGAAAATTTTGATCATCTCAAAAATGGTAAAAAATAGCATCATGTCAAAGAGGTCATTGTCATGATTCTGACGCCATTCGTATTGTCAAAAATGGAGTCTGTATGCCAAAGTTACGCCAAGTCAAAATTGTAGTCAAAAGGGTTGACTAGTCAAAATGATGATGTCAACATGTGATGTGGAAGTGGTGATGTGGCAGATACAATGATGTGGCACAATCATGGTCTAACATGTGGCGTTCTCTAGCGAATCAAAGTTTGACACGTGGCACTTTCCAGTGAATCATGATTTGACACGTGGCACCCTCCAATGAATCATGGTGTGACACGTGGCAACCTTGTCAACTTCTCCCATGACAGGTCAATGTTATCCCCTAACTTTAATTATAAACCCTTCTAAAGATTGAAAGCTCGATTTTAAATAATAAAAGGGGCTTAAAGTAATATTTATTAAATCTTTAAAAGATTATTAAGATATTTTAAAGATATTGAAAGGGCTTTTAAAGATATGTAAACATTATTTTTGTAAAGGCTCCAAAATACAAGAGTCATGATTTTATTGGAAATTCCTAAGGGAATATATTTTGAAGATTATTATTTGTAAGCCCAAAATTATAAGGGCCCATAATTAAAAGGGGAGAATTATTTTAGGAAGATTTATAAAGATTTGTCTCTATAAATGGGGGAAATTGTTTAAGATTTTTACTTGTAAAGGGAGATAGGCTTGATTTTGGAAACCATATGGTTTTAAACCATATTGGACCTATTTTATGTATAAAAAGGAGGGAGTTTAGGACTTGGGTAACCAAGTGGTGACTTCGAAGTGGTGATTTTGTGAGAGAGTTTCTTATAGAGTTTTGTTCAACTTTGTGCTTTGGAGGAATGTTATTCTATCGCACTTGAAGGAGTGAAACATTGTAACTCTTGTGAATTAGGAGACTCAAAATTTTCCAGTTGAAGCCTTGTACTCATTTTCTGGACTATAATCAAGCATTGGTCACTCTATTGGAGAGGGACCTGTAGACGTACCCATCTTGGTGAACTCTATTATCAACTTGTGTTTTGTCTTCTATCTTATGTCTCTCTTCATTCTATTCATCACTTTATTATTGCTTTGTTTATTTAAGTATTTTAATTACATTATTACGTTTTAAAGACCTTCAATTTAATCATTGTCATAAGTTATTGTTCACGTGCTACAAGTCCTAGATCCTAACATCAGATCAAGTGGTATCAAATCTTTTTTGTGACTAGTGTTTGCAGAGGTAGATGATAACGTCATCCAGGAAACATCGAGGTGAGGGCACACTTGTAGAATACAATCCTGAGATCGGTAAACAAAGAACTTTTCCAAGGATGAAAGGATCGAAAGTTGGAAAAAGTTTAGAGCTTGATGAGAAGAGTTTTCAAAAAGATTTTCTCGAAATGAAGGCAATGGTAGAAGTTTTTTTTTTTTAGGAAAGGCAGGAAAAGTGGGAATGGAAGAAGCATGAAAAAGGAGATACTTCAAAGCGAGAAAAGCATGAAGATCAAAAGGACAAAGGGAAAAGACCAGGAGGTGGTGATGATCCTCTAGAAAATCCTTCTCCATCTTCTCCATCTTCTCTATCTTCTCTATCTTCTCTATCTTCTCCTTCTTCTACTGATTCTATTTCTTCTACTAATCATTTTAAGGGTGCACATAAGCCTAAAATTAAATTGGATGTAAAATTTTACCTACCTAAGTATTGTGGGGAATTAAATGTTGAGAAATTAGATGATTGGGTTCAACAAGTAGAAGTTTATTGTAGATTTCAAGGTCTCTTAGATGATGCTTCTAGGATCCAATTAGCTACTCTTCAGTTGGGAGAAACAACTCTCACCTAGTGGGAGAGTAGAACTTGGGCATAAATTTCACATGGTAGAGTCAATTTAACTTGGGCAGAATTTTTTAATGCTCTTAAGAAGCAATTTTATCCCCTAGGCCATATGCAATAGTTAATGATGGACTAGAAAAAATTTAGGCAAGGGAAAGGTCAAACTGTCCAAGAGTACACCCATGAATTCAAGAAAAGGGCTATTACATTGAATGTCCTATTGTACACCCAAGACACTTTTCTTAAGTACATAGGTGGTCTTCACTCTTATCTAAGACATTCTATTTTGGTTTTGAATCCTAGTAATTTGGATGAAGTATGTGTACAAGCCACACACTTAGAGTTAAGAGGTAAGAGTACTTTCAATGATAAGTCTGACAAGAAGCCATATAAGCCTAAAGGTAAATATGAAGATAAAGGAAAGGGTAAGAAGATAACTGCAGTTAGGAAGAAGGATGATAAGCTCACATGCTCTCATTGTGACATGAAAATTCATGATGAAGATAACTACTGGCAATTCCATCCAAAATTGAAGTTGAAATGGGCTCATAAATAGAAAGGTAAGGAGTCTGCAAATGTTGTTATGGATCTTGGTTCAGATTCTGAAGATGAAACTAATATAACAACAATGGGATTGAAAGGTAAGGCTTCTATTACCAATATTTTTGTTTCTATATGTGCTTCTACTTCTCAAGTCCATGTTCTCCCTAAAGATAAGAAAAGAAATGAGCTTTTTCACATAAGAGTTGTTGCTAAGCACACTAAAATTTATACTCTCATAGATAGTGGATCTCAAATTAACTTAATCTCAAAAAATGTTGTAAGGAGTTTGGGATTGAAAACTACACTGCATCAAAAACCTTATCCACTAGATTGGGTTTGCGAAAATAATGAATTGCAAGTAATCGAGCAATGTGTTTTAAGGTTCACAATCACAAGTAAGTATGTTGATGATGTGCAGTTTGATGTGGTTCCACTAGATGTTTGTGGGAAAGTGTTGGGTAGCCCATATTTGTATGATCGAAAGGCTATTTTCTATAGGGAATTTAATCATTATCATTTGTTTAAAGATGGTATCAGGTATATTGTACATTCTCACAGGATCAAGATTGATAGATATTTTGCAAACACAGGGCAGTTAAAAAGGGTGATTAATGCAAGTAAATATTTTTGCTTATGTCTGTTAATTCAAGTGGTTCTAGACATGAACGTGAGCTAATCAAGGCTAATCATATGTTGCAGGATACATCAATAGTAGAACATGAGGAAACAGTAAATGAAAGCATTGATGATCCAATTCCATAACTTTTGGTTGGGAATTTGGAGATTCCCTTGGGTAAAAATGTTCCTATTGTGAAAGACATGTTGTTGATTCATTCTCTTTAGTTTATGAATTGTTATTCAACTTGATATTAGTTAGTGTTTATTGGTTAATGGTTGTAACAATTGATGTAGATGCTTATGGAAGTGATAGAATGATCCATATGTTCAACAATGTTATTACAGTCCTAATTGTGGTGTTGAGCCAGGTGTACAAATGCAAAGGTGATATAGGACAAGTGGGGAGGCCATGCCCTCACTTAAATTTTGAATAAATGAACTTTTGGAGGTCTAAAAGCTCTTTAATGGGGAGGACTGATCTAGGTGGATACTTATCGTCAAAAATTGAATTTTTCCAAATGCTCCAGATTTTAGCACCATCTTGAAGAGCTCAGAAAATGGAACCCAACACAACTTGAACGGGAAAAAAAAGAGCTTGTATGCTCAAGTTATGGCCGGTCAAAGTTGGGGTCAATTGGGTACAAAGGCTAGTCAAAAAGGTAAAAAATTTGATCATCTAAAAAAGGTCAAAAAAAAAATCATGTTGAACATCTCGTTGCCATGATTCTGACACTGTTTGTTTCCTAAAAAATGGAGTCCATATGCCAAAGTTATGCCAAGTCAAAGTTGTAATCAAAAGGGTTGACTAGTCAAAATGATGATGTCAGCATGTGACATGGAAGTTTTGATGTCATTGGTGGTGACGTGGAAGATGATGACATGGTAGCACAATCAGCATCATACAGTGACATGGCACAATCATGGTCTGACATGTGGCATTCTCTAGCGAATCAAAGTTTGACATGTCACACTTTCCAGTGAATCATGATTTTACACGTGGCAACCTCGTCAACTTGCTCTGTGATAGTTCAATGTTATCCCCTAACTTTAAATATAAACCCTTCTAAAGATTGAAAGCCCGATTTTAAATATTAAAATTGGCTTAAAGTAATATTTATTAAATCTTTAAAAGATTATTAAGATATTTTAAAGATATTAAAAGGGCTTTTAAAGATATGTAAACATTATTTTTGTAAAGGCTCCAAAAAATAAGAGTCATGATTTTACTAGAAATTCTGAAGGGAATATATTTTGAAGATTATTATTTGTAAGCCCAAAATTATAAGGGCCCATAATTAAAAGGGGGGAATTATTTCAGGGAGATTTATAAAGATTTATCTCTGTAAATGGGGGAAATTGTTTAATATTTTTACTTGTAAAGGGAGATAGGCTTGATTTTGGAAATCATATGGTTTTAAACCATATTGGCCCTATTTTATGTATAAAAAGGAGGGAGTTTAGGACTTGGGTAACCAAGTGATGACTTCGAAGTGGTGATTTTGTGAGAGAGTTTATTGTAGAGTTTTGTTCAACTCTGTGCTTTGGAGGAATGTTATTTTGTCACACTTGAAGGAGCAGAACATTGTAACTCTTGTGAATCAGGAGAATCAACACTGTCCAATTGAAGCCTTGTACTCATTTTCTGGAGCATAATCAAGGATCGGTCACTCTATTGGAAAGGGATCTAGAGATGTAGCCATCTTGGAGAACTTTGTTATCAACTTGTGTTTTTTCTTTTATCTTTTGTCTCTCTTCATTATATTCATCACTTTATTATTGCTTTGTTTATTTAAGTATTTTAATTACGTTATTACGTTTTAAAGAACTTCAATTTAATCATTGTAATAAGTTATTATTCATGTGCAACAAGTCCTAGATCCTAACATCATATCACATATCGATCATCTTAGCATATATCATGTCAATTTAGCATTTAAATCATGTTTTATCACATATCTCTCATTGGTTTCATCGATTCTCTTTAATAGAATTGATTGAAACAAGCTCATTATCCAAGGGATTGGGAAAGGTTCACCATTCCACATCAATGTGACACCACTCCCTCTTTGTATTTGTCTTAGATTAGAGGTTTGTCAAGCTTTCATGATTTATAATGTTTGTTTTATTGGCTTCTTTGTCTTTGTTTACAGTGAATGATCTTATTGGGATTGATGCTTAGTGGGTTAAATATGCCTTGAATTCATATGGATCAAATCATTGTAGAAACTACATGTCAATTGTTAGACCTTGATCTTCCCTATAACATCCTACTTGGCTGACCGTGGATCCATTCCCTTAAAGTCATAGCCTCAACCTATCATCAATGTGTAAAGTTTCCTTTTAAGGGTGGATAAATTACCATCCATGGAGATCCTAAGCCTTTTCACTATTGCAATAATCATGAGGCCAAGTTCTATAAAATCCCCCAAACACCTAAGAATGATGAAGGTCCTCCACCTTCTACCTCATTTGTTGACCCATCATCCCTTCCATCGACCTCAAAAATGAAAACACTCATTATATAGAATATTCCTGATATCAAAGCAGTGATTCATGATGATGGTTATGGGAACTATAAGCTAATGAAGAATACCTTTGTATTAGGAGAGCTACCTCTTTCTTCTCAATCTCATGGGAAAACCACATCTAGCAACAAAGAGCTTGAAATAATCAAGATGGCAGCTACTCCCTCCACTAAGTGGGGAGATTTGAACCAAGAAGATATGAATAAAGAGGATGTCTCTAAACTCCTCTATCAAGATGAACGACATGTCTCCACTCTTCCCATGGAAGATGACAATAAAGGCTTGCAGCTAATGAAGGGAATGGGTTATAACAAGAATGAGAAGTTAGGACAAAATGATAATGGTTTGCCAGAACCCATTGTTCCAGAAAAACAACTAAATAATCTTGGCCTCGGTTGTACTACTAGCAAGGTCACCCTTATTGGAAAATGTACTTCTGCTAAACAAGCTAAGGCTTCCTCTTGGTTACCTACATCATGTGATACTACCCTAGATGACTTCCCCCTCAATGTTGCTAACCTATTTGAGAATAACTCCCTCTTCATGATATATACATCAACCTTCATCCCAAGCAATCAACCAAATGAAATACGCCTAGTATACCCACAACTCATTGATTTGGACCAACAAGGACCACCAATTTATTTGAAAACAATGAAGCAATATCAGAATTCATGGGACTTCATGAAAACTTACCATGGGTAGATCACAAGGCAGGTTTTGACATAGAGCTAGACACAGGAGCATACTATGGGGAGACGATTGAGTCCTTTAGTTGCAAAATTGATAACATGCAACTAACTTGTAGATCTTTGAGTGAAAACCACATTGTGGCAATTTATGATCCCAAAATAGTGAAAACAAAGAACGTATATGAGGGTGGAAACCTCTTTGAGGCACCCAAGGATGAGGGATTCTATATCCCCCTTAGTGCAATACATCTAAAGAAATCAATAGTGCTAGTAGAAAAGGCCACTCCAGTCAATATAGGAACAAAAGAAGCACCCAAGATCACTTTCTATGCAAAATCCTTGTTGGATGAAGAACATAAGAACCTAGAAGCATTCTTGAAAGAGTGAAGAGCTAAATTTTCATGTTCATACACAGATATGCCAGGGCTTGATTCAAAAGTAGTTGTACATCATTTAGCAGTCTATCTTGAAGCCAAACTAGTAAAACAAAAGTTCATGAAGGTGCACCCTCAGATAGTACTCTTGGTCAAACTTGAGTTACAAAAGCTTCTTGACGTTGGATTCATCCGACCAATATATTATCTTGAGTGGGTTTCAAACCTGGTACTAATTTCAAAACCCAATGGGGGCATCAAAATATGCACAAATTTAAGAAACTTAAACAAGGCATGCCTGAAGGATTATTTCCCTCTTCCTAACATCAACCTCAACATGGACTTAATAGTTGGGCATGAAATGTTGTCACTCATGGATATTTTTTCAAGCTATAATCAAATCACGATCACCAAGGAGGATCAACAAAAAATTGCATTCACTTGTCCATGGGGAACCTATTGTTGGAAGGGTATGTGTAGGATCATGATGGGCCAACAAGTGGCGATATGATGGGTATGTGTAGGGTATGTGGCTTGGCAAAAAAAATTTACCCAAAATTGATGAAACGAAAAGGGTTTTTAAAGGAGATTCTTGGCTTTCCACCAAAATAAATTATGCTATACTTTGAATTTAATAAATTATTATTATTCATTTTCTATTTGAATTACGACTAAAGTCCTAATTGATAGGCTGATTGAAAACCATCTATAGCTTTCAAACGGTATCACTTTTTTTGAATCCGAAACATGCATCGCATTTTATGCTTCGCATACTACAGGATTAAAAAAATAAAAAATTCAATTTTATGAAGTTTTGACTAGGTTAAGGTGGTTAGACATACGAGTTTTTATATTTTTTAAAAGTTGTAATAAAAAAATCATAATTAAATATTTACTTGGAAAAAAATTACAAAAAAATATGCATCACATCTGGACACAAGTCCTCTACTTATATCTAAAATCTTATTAAAAAATATTATCATTTTATTGTGGTTAGGGTGGTTAGATAGACACCTACTTATTTTTCCCTGAAATTTAAGTACTACTGCATTGAAATTTAAAATTTTCACCAAATGGATTTTTTCTTTTTTAAATAAACCTAGTAGTTTAGAAACTATATTCAATTTGCTACAGATTCTATTCTTACATATTTTTCAAATAATATAGATAACTTATTCAATTGTTTACGCCAAGTTGCCTAACTCTTTTTTTTTAATTTTTTTCCACTTAAGGGCCTTTTTTTTCCATGATGATCTTGCACATACCCGAAACGTGATGTTGTTTGGGCTGAAGAATGTAGGGGAAACCTATCAAACAGAAATGACCCTCATATTTCATGACATGATCCACAAAATAGTCAAATATTATGTGGATAATATTTTGGAAAAATCAAAGAAAAGGAGTGAGCACATAGAAGTATTGGGACCCATCTTTGATAGACTTGAAGAGTACAAGGTATGAATGAATCCAAAAAATTGTCTCTTTGGGGTTACATCAGGGAAAATTCTTGGCTATATTATCTTGCAAAGAGGGATAGAAATTGATCCAACAAAAATGAAAGCCATCCTAGACATGGAATCACCATAAACAATGAAGCAGATGAGAGGATTACAAGGATGATTGCAATCCATCAAAAGGTTCATAACACAACAATTAGATAAAATCCACCCATTTTTGCATCTTCTCCATAAAGGAATAACTTACAAGTGGGATGAGAAGTGTGATAAAGCTTTCTAGTAGATCAAATACTACCTACTAACATCCCCAATGGTCATGCCACCAATACCAAACAAATCATTGATCCTATATATCTCAGTAACATCAGCAACATTGGGCGCTCTTCTAGCACAACATGATGAAAACGGAAAGGAAAGAGCTATCTATTACATCAGTAGGACCTTGGTGGGATATGAAATGAACTACTCATCCATTGAGAAAGCATGCTTAGTGGTGGTTTTTTCTTCACAAAATTTTAGACATTACATGTTGTCGCATCAAATCTAACTTATTGCAAAGATTGACTCATTGAAATACCTATTATCCAAAGCAACTCTCATAGGACAAAGGGCCAAATTGGTAATGATAGATGCACCTATCTATGCTGAGAACCCCTTGATATCTGAGTTCCCAGATGAATCAGTATTCCTTGTCAATTTCATAGATTAGTGAAAGATGCACTTTGATGGATTGTTCACCCAACATGGATAAGGAGTGGGTATTCTTTTCATCACCCCTCAAGGTGATTGCATTCCAAAGTCATACAAGCTATCATTTCCCTGTACTAACAACATTGTTGAGTATGAATCCCTAATCACAAGCCTAAGGATAGTAGTTTAGTGGTAGATACAAGAGATGAAAGTCTATGGAGACTCACAACTGGTTATCAACCAAGTCAATGATGACTATCAAACTAAGGATGACAAGCTCACTCCTTACAAAAAGATGGTAGAGAATCTCAAAGACCTTTTCATAGATATAACTTTTGAGCATATTCCTCCCATGAATATTTGAGCAATGAATGTTATGTCAACAATCGGATCACTATTAGACATGTCAAATAATGTCCTTCAATGTGAATTCTTGGTAGAACAACTTCTCATACCGAATTTTAAAATCCCTAAATTTGAATTCATGTGTGTCATCATTGGTTCTAGATCCCCATGGTATCATGAAATATTCACCTACCTAAGCAGAGGAACCATCCCATCTGATATCACCTCGAACCTTAAAAAGACCTTTGTCAAGAAGGTATCTCGATTTGTGATCCTAGGTGATACCCTATACTGCCGTAGCATTGAAGGGACATTAATACAATGTCTTAACCAAGAGGAAGCCTTGACCACTTTAACAGAAGTTCATGATGGCATATGTGGTTCCAATTCTATTGGTATGAATTTAGCTAAGAAACTGTTGAGGACGGGGTACTACTAGCCAACTATGGAAAGAGAAGCCCATTAATATGTGTAGAAATGTGTCTAGTGTCATAGCATGGAGATCTGATTCATGCTCTAGCTCAGGAATTGCACCTAATGATCACACCCTGGCCTTTTTCATAGTGGGGGCTTGACCTCATAGGAAAAATCACTCCAACCTCATCCAACGACCACAAGTTTATCACAATAGCCACTAAGTACTTTACCAAGTGGGTTGAATCCATTTGTATGACCTACATAATGGGGAAGGAAATTTCCAAGTTCATCCTAAATTACCTAATTTGTCATTATGGTGTTTTGCAAACCCTTATCTCAGACAACGGAAAACCCTTCAAGAATTAGGATGTAAAAGAGCTATTTCAAAGATTCAACATCCAACATCGATTCTCTACCCTATATTACCCCCAAGGAAACATTCAAGCTGAGGCTATAAACAAGACCATTCTAAAAATCCTAAAGAAAATAATCAATGAAGTTGGCCACGACTAGCATCTGCAATTAAATCCCACTCTTTGGGCCTATCGATCTAGCATTTGCACGCCAACAAGTGCAACCCCTTTCTCCCTGGTCTATGGTTTAGAAGCCATTTTTCCTATTGAGGTTGAGCTTCTATCACTATGAGTGTCACTATAGAACCTAATCACTAATGAAGAATACACAGTATCTCAATTGAATGAGCTCAAATTCTTGGATGAGCATAGTCTTGATGCCCTTAATCAATTACAAGTATATCAAAACTAACTAAAACAAAGTTATAACAAGAAGATCAAATGTTGGTCTTTCTAGGTAGGGGGTCTTGTTCTAAAGCAGAATCAAAAGAATCTTCATGATCAACACAATAAAGGAAAGTTTGAGCCTAATTGGTTAGGTCTCTTTGTCATCACAACAAGCTATGGATCTGGAGTCAATTATCAACACCTAAAGGTGAACCCTTGCAAGAACTAGCCAACAACTTGCATCTTAAAAAAAATTATGCTTAGTCTTGAAGGGTATAAATCTAAAAATAAAAAAAAATCAAAAAATGATCAAAATCCAAAACAAATGGGAAAAAGAATTGAAAACAATTTAGAAAAAAATTGTCCTCTAGTGAAAACCACTTCGGTGTTGCTTTGGGAAAGTACCTTGGTCAAAACCTGGCAAGCATGCACCTTGCATAAATAAAGCACCTCCATCTATTCTTTGGATCTTTATCCTATCATTCTTTGCATCACCATCCATCCATTGCCTTATCCATCATCCTATTTATTCCCTCACCCATTTGTGTCCTTATCATAGCTTTATGTTGTGATGTCTCATATCCCCTTTAGTACTACTTGGCATATTCCTAAGGTCAGTTTGACCTGCTTATATAAGGGTAGTCTATTGCATCACGTTGGGGCAATTCGTTTTGGATCATATTAGGTTCTTGTATATCTTAAGGTTATTGGAAATCACAATCGAAAATCCCAAAAACATTCGTAAAACATTTATTAAAAAATCTAAAAACATCCAAAATCATGTATAGCTAAAATCCAAAAACATTCAAAAATTGTAAAGTAAAAATCCAAAACATCTAAAACACATCAAAAACCCTAAAAAGGTTAAACATCGAAAATCTAAAAATAGTACCTTGTCAAATTGTGGTTCTTTGAGCTTGAACGTAGGCAAGGCCATCACTGATGTGCCCCCGAGACACCCTAGGTCAATCCTTTAGGAGTCCATCATAATAAACTAGCATTCTATCAACTGTTCATATCTCATCTTCAATAAGTCATGTTAGTCAAACTATGTGGTCTCTGTGTGTATAACGTAGGCAAGGATTATCTTTGATCAACCCCCGAGGCCCCTAGGATGGATCTTTTAGGTTAGGTTCTTGGTCGAAACTTGGAAAAGAAAAAAATAAAAAAAAACCTTAAACATTTGTAAAATATTGGAAAACCCCTAAATATTCAGATAATAGAAAATCCCAAAAACATTTGAAAACTCATAAAATACAAAAACACTTAGAAAACATTCAAAAGACCTAAACAACATTAAATATCCTTGTAAAACCCTAAACAACCTCAAATAACTGAAAACCAAAACATTCACATAAACTTTCAAAAAGACCAAAAACATTGAAATATCCAGAAAATCCAAAACTACCATCCCATCTCGCTTTCACCTACAATAAACTTCCATTCATAATAAATCAATCACCATCTTCAACCTTTGGCAAAACAAATAGAAAGCAACTATCACAAGTCGTAAAGTGAGATCCCAAGTGTCAAAATCTATAGTCTAGATAATAGGTAAATGTGTCAATGGAGTTTGTATCAATCGCTTATCATAAATATTATCCTAATCAAACCACCTAATCAACATGTCCTAGGATGCATCCTTCCTACGATTGGCATTGACATCATAAATCACCTTAGCTAAATTAAACTAGTACGAGATATAGATAACACTGTCTATTTGTCTTTGATTTGTTCTTATGATTTATCTTATTGAATCATTCCAAGGACCTCTCGATGATTTCTATCTAAAATTATCTAGAGAGAAAGGAATGGTGAATTTATCATTATCTTTCATTTGTTGTGCTTGTGGGTATTCTTGTAAAATAGTCTTGGTGCATACTTGGTTAGTTGTGTGTAGGGAGGTTGTTTGGAGTACATTGTTGACTATTGCATATGCTTTGGTTTGATATATTCTAAGCTTCTAACTTACATTCCAATGAGGTTTTTGTATGTCAAGGTGTGAACAAGAACTATCCTATTTTTTTGCAGAGTCAAAGTCCATTACACTAGATACAACACCATCCTAGTTATCGATACCTTGATGCATCATGTCTATGTGTTATATCAAAAATAAGGAATGTTGGAAATCCCAATCTCAAGATATGAGCAATCATCATGCATTTCTCGTCACCATAATCTAATAAAGTATCGGTGGATCAAGGACTTGTTGTACTTTTGAATCAATCTCAAAATCAATGGTTAATCAATATCCATTTCATTCTTCTACTTCCATCCATCTTATCTTCTTATTCTTTTGTACTTACTAACATTTCTATCCAAGCATCAACTCTATGTGATCTACATCAAAGTATACATGAGGCTACCCATAACCAATGAATGTCTATACATCATGAAATCTATCTACATCAATACCTAAGCTATCACAATAACAATCCCTCTTCCATTGGGGCACAATGAGGCATCTATGTCATCTTTAGCTCAACAAACTGCAAAGTTGTAGCTCTTTGATTCAATGTTTGATTTTCACCTATTGTGAGCCTGATCGAAACATTTTATTTTCTAATCGATCTTCTGAGGGGGCAACCAATCGTCTTTCAATCATATCGATATCAAATCATCTAATGAATTTTGTTCCTAGCCTCGCTAGAAAATCTGGATCAATTTATCAAATCATTCATCATTGGGATATATCTTTCCCTATCAATCCTCAACAATGTTATCAATCAATCAATCAGATCAATCAAATTTAGCTTGGCTGTCAACATCTCAAAGAGATCATTGATATCCGTTTTTGCATCATCATTAGCATCAAAATCAACATCAGTCTTTGAACCAATGCAATGAGTACATTGCTTCAAAGAGGGGAAAAATATAGACACCTAAAAATTTCTAAATGGATCACATTGGATTACTAGCATCATTTCGTCCTCAAACCCATCCTCTTTTCACTTGTTTAATTAAATAAGCCTAATTATTTAATTAAATGTCTTATTTTCACCTATTAATCTAATTGACCTAATTTGGTTAATTCACCCCCTCTCACACTGGCATTTCATTTGATTTAATTAAATAATGAAAATTATTTAATTTTAACCCTAAGTCCTCTTATTTAATTAAATAACCTAAACTATTTAATTAAATATCATATTTTCATCTCCTTTTCATTAAATAAATCAATAATTTAATGAATATCCTCACATTCCTCATCTTACACATTCAAATTTAGTTTTAATTATCTAAATTGCTAATTTCCCTCTCATCCACTTGCATAGAGAATATTCCAAAAGAATATTCTCCTATTTTTCTCAAAAAAAGGTAATGATTACTCCAAACAAACTTTGAAACAATTTTTTAATGTTGTTGCAAAGTGTGTGTGTTTGCATGATTGTGAGCCCTTGATCTTTTCTTGATCAATTTGATCTTTGATTCTCATCCATTGATGAGAATCCTTGATCCATTTTTCATCCTCCTTTCATTTGTGACCAATGATAGATCAAATCAATCTCATCCATTCCTTTTTCATTTGATCTCCATTAAATCAATTATTTAATGAATATCATATAATTCTCATAATTTTCATAATTAAAACTTTGTTTTAATTATCAAATTACTAATTCTCCCACTTGAAAGGGAATATTCCTCCTTTGCACATTGTAGACATCTAAATTTAATCACTTCCATATGATTAAATTTACTGCCTTTCCGTCTATCATATTAAATATTAATTTATTAAATTAATATTACACGTTTTGTCTCATATCTATGAAGTATTTGATTTAATAATTAAATGCTTTATCTTTCACCTTCTTCCTCTCTAAATTAAATAAATACACTAATTTATTTAATTTAGTCATTTTTCCCCTTTTGATTTAAAAATCAATTTAAAATTCTTCATTTTCTCTCTCCTTGTCACATCTTCCATAATTTTTCCCTAATTTGAATTAATTTAATTAATTCATGATTATGATGTGCATCCTCTTAATCAAAGATTAATGTCACATCCTCCTACATTTTCCACTTGCTTCTAATCTTCCATTAATTAGCCTAATCCAATATTTGCACAACCTTAACCAAGGTCATTAGCTAGATTTAACACCACTTTTTAGCCAACCTTTGCATTTACCTTCTTTTGGCATTGACCCCCTTTCCCATGTGAGTTTTTAATTCACATTTATTTATTCTAGATTCCCCTCCTTTATATGTGAATTTTTAATTCACATTTATTTATTCTAGATTCCCCTCCTTTATATGTGAATTTTTAATTCACACTCCATCCTTCCAAGGCTTCTAGAACCTTGGACTTGTCACAATCTCCACATGTGACCAAGTCCCACCTTTTTGGAGCCCACCTTTTATCCTCTAGATCCTCATAAGAATTCACATTTATATCCCCAACCACCTTTCCTTTTCCCATGTAGATTTTTGAGGAATTCCAAAATTCCTCAAATGTCCCTTTCACTCTCACTTGGGGACAAGAAATCCCTTTTTGAGGAAATCTTCTCACTCCCCAAGGTGCTTGTCCTTCCTCCACCTCATGTACCTTTTGACACCTCACTTACACCTCATCTTCTCTTGGCCACTTCACCATCCACATGTCAAGATGTGAGGGCTTGTGGGTTCTCAACCCACCATAGCCCTTCATCTTGGCCTTGTTGGATGCATCTTGACCATTGAATTCTCTAGAGAATTCAAATTCTCCTATAAATACCCCCTCCTCAAGGGCATTTTCAACACTTAGCCATTTGATAACTACATGCTGCCAATTTGCATTCTCAATCATCCATTATCATCTAGCCATTCATTCTAATCACTTTGCACATACAATCTTGCATTTAGTCACTCAAGAAACCATCTAAGGAGCACACAAAATCATCTCAAGCAAGGGCCAATCAAGGAGACATCAACAGCAAGGAAGGTGAAATCGTTTGTATCTTGTTTTTTCCATTTTCCTTCTTGTTTTATCACTCTTTAGGCTAATCTTGAAGTGTCCTTAGTCTTTTATCACTTGCATTTTTGAGTTATTTTACACATTAGAGTAAGATAAAATTCTAAGGTACACATTTCTGGCACGCCCGGTGGGACCCACAAACGGGTTCTTGCATTTAACCTCCCTTTTTGCTAAGAATTTTGCAGGAAAAGGTCACAGAAAGACAGCAGCGCCCTCTGTTTTACCGCAGAAAGGCGGCAGCGCCCTCTGCTTTACCGCAGAAAGGCGGCAGCACCCTCTTGTCCACTGCAGAAAGGTGGCAGCGCCCTCTACTTTACCGCAAAAAGGCGGCAGTGCCCTCTTGTCCACTACAGAAAAGCGGCAGCGCCCTATGTCTGTTAATTTCATATTCTTTTAATAGTTTGTTATAGTTAGGTGTGTACTTAGAAGGTTTTTCTAACACTTTTTTTTGCAAAAGGGCATACAACTTTCCCTTTTTTTTAAATAAAAAAATTTCCTGCAGAGGGGTGGATATGCCCTTTTATTTTCAAGGTCTCTTTTTCTCTAACATCTTGCTACAGAAAGGCGGAAGCGCCCTCTAACATTTTGCTGCAGAAAGGCGGCAACGCCCTCTGCTTTACTGCAGAAAGGCGGCAGCGCCCCCATTTTGCTACAGAAAGGTGGCAGCACCATCTGCTTTTCCGCAGAAAGGTGGCAGCACCCCTGTTTTACTGCAGAAAGGTGGTAGCACCCTAAAACAGCACAGTTTGGAAGGTAAAACAGTCATTTTAGCTGTGTTTTTTCTCTCATTTTTTGCTATTTTCAAGTAGTAACCCTCTAACACTATTTTGGCAAGAATATTAGTGTTTTTTGCTAACGTTTTGCAGCATATTAGGGCGTAATTGACCAAGAGAAAAGAAAAAGACACCTAACGTTTGTTTGCAGGGCCATCTATTTGATCAGATTTTCAAAAAATTATCCTTGTTGTTTTGGAACATAGTCTAATTAGGTGGAGTAAACTTCATTGCTTGTTGTGATTGTTTATTCTTGTGTTACCCGAGGGGGCATTAATTTGTTTTCACTTTCCCCTTGCACTTCGCGTGAGTCTGGGGAGTAGTTGGAAGTAGTTAGTGTCTTCTTTTTAGTGGGACCTGTTTGGGGATTTCATCACCCCAAGGGACGATTCCAACCACGTGTACCGGCGGGGTATATAAAGGGGGAGAACGAAAGTTGTACCCTAATCCAGCCACGTCGTAATTGGCGGAGCGTCGAAGCTAGGGTGATACCTAGATAGACGTGAAGAGTTGGTCTGAACCTTTCAGTATCTCGTTGGGGTTCTCGACTCATGCTTGTGATGGGCTGGTGTTCACGGTTGTGCCTCACGTACCGAGAGTATATCGAGGACTCCCTAGAAGCCTTGTGCATCCTAGATTAAGACCTTCCCTGGCCATACCCTTAATATTAATCATAGGATTTTGCTTTCTTGAAGTGTTTTCTTGTGAAAAATCTGTCAAATCTTTGATACTTTGGCCTTGCTTTATCATTTTGCGTCCTTGCCATAGTCATTGCCACTAAAACCAAACTCTGTTTTACTGCAGAAAGGCGGCAGCGCCCTCTGCTTTACCACAGAAAGGCGGCAACGCCCCTGTTTTGCTGCAGAAAGGTGGCAGTGCCCCTATTTTTGCTACAGAAACGTGGCAGCACCCCTGATTTACTACAAAAAGCTGTCAACGCCCTTGATTTTGTTGACTACGCCCCTGATTTTGCTGTCAATGCCCCTAATTTTGCTGACTACGACCCTGATTTTGCTATCTATGCCCCTAATTTGTTGTAGAAAGCTAACTACGCCCTTGATTTGCTACAGAAAGCTGACTACGCCCCTGATTTACTGCAGAAAGCTGACTACACCCCTAATTTGCTACAGAAATTTGACTACGCCCCTGATTTGCTACAAAAAGCTGACTACGCCCCTTTAACTTCCCAGAGCCATCATTTACAAACCATACGTCGAATCGACTTCGTCCAAAAACAAAAGTTGCTCAGTTTTTCAAGCTCTATCTAGTGGTACCTTCCATTTCCTCCTATTAAGAATTTGACGATCCCAGGGCGGCCACGCCCTACACCGCGGGGTGGACACGCCCCTAACTTCTCGGGGCTGTCATTTACAAACCGTACGTCGAATCAACTTCATTCAAAAACCAAAATTGCTCAATTTTTTGAGATCTATCTAGTGGTACCTTTTGTTTCTTCCTATCTAATCAAACCAATCCACTCCTCTAATCAGATACATACAATCATCTTCATCTAATCACAATTATCCAATCAACATCATCTAATCATTTGATCCTATCCAATCAAACTGATCTAGTACTTTAATCAAATTCATCAAATCATCTACCTGATCCAATCATCCATCTACCAAATCCCATCAAAATCAAAATCAATCCCATCGCAATCATCCAATCATCCTGATCTGAGCTTGACCAAAATCCTGATTTATCCATCCTCTTTATCCTATCATCATCATGAATCCTCATCCTCCATCAATAGTGGTCAAGGGAAACCCTAATTACGTCAACAATGATAACGAAAGTCTTGTCGATCAAGAGGTAAATGACATAGATCCCCTTAACGCTATCATATCTAGTAAGCTTTCTCCACCCACTTTCCAAAATCCAATCAATCTTATGAGCTATCCCATTATGTCTTCATCCATGCCTAATCATGCTCCTTATGCCACCTTTGACAATGGATATCTAGTATCTTCTTCATCCCCATATTTTTCATGTCCTTCATCTACATCATCCTCTTATACAACATCTACATCCTCTTATCCTAATTTTCCATCCCAATACTCCTATTACAATTCCCCATCCATGTCCCCCTATCGTAATCCTCTTTCCCAATCTTCCCATACTAATCCTACATCCGCACCCTTTTACCTTAATCCTACATCCATGTCTCCTCATCCTAATCCATCATCCCAATATTATAATCCATCGCCCACATCTTCATGTTCCACTATATGGTCACCTATATCCTTTTGTCCTAATCCACAGTCCATGTCCCCCTATCCTAATCCTCTTTTCCAGTCTGTCCATACTAATCTTACATCCACACCCTTTTACCTTAATCCTACACCCACATATCCTAATTATAATCCACCATCCCAATACCTTTATTATAATCCATCCCCCACATCCTCTTGTCCCACTACACCACCTATATCCTCTTGTCCTAATCTACAATCCATGTCCCCCTATCTTAATTCACCACTCCAATATCCTTACCTTAACCCTCCATCCAATCCTAGTCCTCCATCTACTCCTAGTCCTTCATCCAATCCCATTCATCCATCTACTCCTAGTCCTCCATCCAATCCTAATCCCCCATCTACTCATGGTCCTACATTTGATCCCATTCCTCCATCTAACCCTAGTCCACCAATCCATAATCCCTCATCCATTTCTACCACCCCAGCCAAGCCAACCATATGCAAGTCTCTCATTTCAGAAGTTCTCTAAGGTCTCATGACAAAGAAGCCATCCCCAACTCCACATCTTGAAGTCATGGAACCATGCCATCTAGATCCATCATCCATGGTCACTAGTGATGAGACCCTTCTCCATACCACACCTATTATTGATGTTACCACCCCTAGTACTGCTCAAACCATTGAAACCATTGAACCCACTAAATCCATTGAACCCCCATCTCCTACTCCAAGAACCACCAAATCCATCGAAGACACCCAATTCCAATCCACTCCCTCTACTCCTAGATCCACCCAAATCCAATCCACTCCTCCCACTCCTAGTAGCACCAAAACCCATTCCAATGAACCTCATGAATCTTTCATCCCTCCATCTTCCCCACTTGAAGAGTCCCAACAAGACTCTGTTACCATGCCTCCCGCACATGATGAGTCACACCAAGATTTTAATCCAAAGCATGCCAGCATATCCCCTTCTCCAGATCAAGATCCTACCATCCCATCTAGTACACCTCAAGATCACAGTCCCCCATCCATTCCATCCCTTGATCCCCTTGTCATTCAAGCTTCCACTGCTCCATCTCCATCTCCATCGCATGAGCCTACTACCACAAATCCAAATCCTATCATGGCCCCTACTCCCTCTCCTGATGTTGCTACCCCATCATCTCCTTCTCATGATCCCCCATCATTGCCTAAAAATGCTATCCCCACACCGCTTGCATATCCCCTTGGTCCTCTCACATTCCTCCATGGTGGTCTCCTCACAGAAGAGAAACAAAGCATATACACCAACCCTCCTCTTCCACCTAATAATGAACTCGTATCATTCTTCCAGAATAACACAAATCCTATCATGGATCACATGCTCAAGAAAATGAACTATCAAGGAAAAGGTCTAGGCCTTCATGAGCAAGGTATTTTGGAGCCCATCCAAGTCAAAGAACAAATCTGTATGCAAGGTCTTGGACTTATTTTCCATGACTCACAATCTAAAGATGTTGGTACAACCTCTAGACGTTCTCAACGAGCCTTTTCCAAAAGAAATGTCAGCTCTTCCCATCGCTCCACCAAACCATATGTTTCCATCCCTCCTCCTCTATCGTATCGCCTCAAAACAACCATCCATATTCCTCCTTCCTCTGCTCCATCCATCTTGGGTCCTTACATCCCTCCATCCACCATATCCCATCCTTCATCTACTCCATCCATCTTGGGTTCTTATGTCCCTCCACCCACTCCATTTACTTTGGGTTCGTATATCCCAAAATCACCTCCTCCATCTCATCCTTTTATCCATCCAACGCCTATCCATGTCATCCATCATAAAAATCCTAATCAGGGTCAACAAAGGCACATACCTAAACATCCTCCATCTACACGTAATCCTCATAATCCTACCTCCATCACTCCACATCATCCATCTCCTCACACCCATCCCATTGCTACTAAAAGCACTTTGGTTGTTAAAGAAAATATGCATAAATCCAAACATCCACATGAATCTAAGGCTCCTCATGTCCCCTCCAAAAGACATGGTGAAGAGAAGAAAAATCTAAATATACACCAAATCCATAGGCCACAAAGGCCCACCAAAGCAAATATCAAAACCATGTGGATCCCAAAGAAAAAAGATGCAATGTCATCACATGAAAAATCTGTAAAAACATCCAAAGTCGCTAATCCAAAAGCTAATCATACACCCCTTTCATCTCCAATGTATTTTTCAAAAATAAAATGTTACAATACACTTGCAATATTTACTTTGAGTATTTCCAACTAGAGATCTAAAGTGATTTTGGTAGCATTACTATAGAAGAGGGGGGATTCACTACTCACGAGTTCTCTTCATTCAGAGAGCCTCACAGGGTGAATTTCCCTAATCTACCTCAGGAACAACATGAAAGTTCTAGAATTAGAAAGAGCAAGTCACAAAGATTTTCTAGACAAACTGACAAGCTCTCGGCCAAAGGACGTCAATGTAGGAAACAAACAACAATGCAGCACGCTGGCATCCCAGAGGTGCACTAGCATCTCGTATGGATCAGAGAACGAGTTTATCATAGAAAATTCCCAAATGACTACTTCTCCTCTGATTATTGAGAAGTTACAAAATGCGATAAAGTAATAGAAAGTGATAGAAATGAAAATAAAGCAAGATAAATGATAAGGACAAAGAGGAGAAAGAAAGTGCTCACAACTATGCAAATGTGAAGCCTCCAACATGTGAATGTCTTCAAAACCTGCGTCTGTAAGATATCTAGAGAAAGTGTTGAGGTTGTATGGGGGTTTGCCTCATTCAAACCCTTGTTTTTGTGTTCCCACCTCCATGGACAACCAAGAAGATAGAGAGAAAGAGTGTAACTGAAATGGACAAAGCATGTGGTGAAATAAAAACCCACTTAGGAGTAGAACCCGTACCACCAAACAAGTGTATGATAGAAGCAAACCCCGCTCGAGGAGGAGAACCCATATCACCAAGTAAGTATGCAAATAGTAGGTGATATGGAACCCCAAGATGCTCACAAGCATGGAAATGAGGGAGATGAAGTTGCAAAGGGTGTTATAAAGGGAGCTTGAGATAGCTTGAAGTTGCTACAACAAGTTGTATGAAGCTGTGTAAGCAAGTGATGGAGTGAGGCTAAAGGTTAGAATGAAGCTAGAGAAGTGCTAACAAGACTTGGAAGAACTTAGAGGAAGAAGAGCTTGCAAATGAGGTGAAAAAATGACATTTAAGGAGAGAGGAAGCTTCTTGAGCCATTTTCGAGCATTCCCAACTGTTACCATAGACAAAAATTGCTAACAAGTGGAAAACATGCACAAAAATAGTCATTTGAATGCTGAAACATTGTAGGATGCTAGGGTGCCATGCAAACGTCTACGGGCTATGCTAGTGTTTGGACACATCACACTACAAAACGACAAAAATAGGAAAGTGACAAAGTTTGATGCAAAGATGACATGCGAGGGTAGCTGCTGAAAAGGGGTGTTGGAGCATCTTGGGAAGGAAAAAGGCTGATGCAAGGGTTAAAATGAACCTACTCAAGATGCTAAGGGAGTGGACACTAAAGCGGACACAAGAATGTATGTGAAATCGCAAGCGATGCAATTTTACAACTATACAATTACAATACTTACACAATTCATTATCAAAACCTCCATCTCATGCACCCAATGAATAGGAGATGCAATGCATGAAACCATCAAAAGGTAAGTAGGAATCTATGAGATAAAGCCACTAAAAAATGTGGCAGCCAAATCCCTAGTTAGAAATCCAACCCTCAAATCCCATGATAATTCCACAAGTTAAAAGTAACATATTCCTTCCACCTACTATTTACTTTTCATAATCTACTCACCAAATTGGGTGCTCCATTTGGTTTCATTATCTCCATCCAAAGATTTCTTATGCCATGTTATAATGTGCAATATAAGTTGGTCAACAAGTGTAGTCCCACCTTTCAACTCTTTTATGTTTTCTAGATATTTTACGTTTCCAATGTGGGATGCCCAACTTTTAGAGGGCATAAATTTTGGTCTAGGAGGTAGATCAGGCCCCTTTTTTAAATTGTAGATTTCGAAGAGGTCCATGTCACAAGTGTTAGGGAATTGATGCTAAACAACCCAATTTTTTTATTTTTCCCAAAAACCAACTTTATTGCTAAAAAATAAGTTTTTCTATTTTATAGCTTCAAAATTGCATTATTTGTAATCTTAATATTAGGAGAAAGGTTGAGACACTTTTCTTAATATGGTTTACCTATAAGGTTTATGTAAGAAAATACTACTTGGCTATATGTAACCACCAATATAAAATAATAGTTGTGCATACACCATTGGTTGGAACTACAATTGCATATCCAAAAGATCTTTGAAGGATTCACAACCTGTTTTAGTGCTTTCTTCTGCTTGTGTATCATTCTTCTCATTCTCTCCACTACCATAGCACTCTTATGCAATGTTCTCAACTTTTGGAGGAGGCATAGTTTATTGCTTTTGAGCTTCATTCTTCTCCAAGACTCCTTTATCATCTTCTTTGCTCTGCTCAGTAGTTATCTCCACATCCAGAGGGGTGTTATATGTCAAGATATCTTCTTGCTCATATTGCTCATTGATTGGATCATTGATTTTTTGGAGGGATTTATCTTGCTGCATTTTATCTTCATCACCCAGAGAGGCTCCCAACTCCTTAATAATATTTTCAACTCTTTCAATGTTTCTCTCCTTAGCTTCCCTATATCATCTGTGTCTTTTCCCATAAGATTATTTACTCTTTGTTTTGTCTTGAATTTTTGGACACACAACTGAGACAACTTAGCTCTTTCCTCATGAGATAATGAGGAACCAATCTTCTCCAAGGAAAAAGTTTTCATCTTTGCATTTTTTACAATTTTATCTTGTCTTCTTGCACTCAATACACCTTTTATATCATTCGACAACCGATCCTTTATCTCACCTAGGCCAACATTAAATATCACCATGTATTTGATAGTGGCCTTTTCAATTGCCTCCTTATCTAATATATTAGCTTCTAGATACATTTCAGTTGTATCCTTCAATATTCCAAACTTTGCTATAGCACTGAATAGTGCATCAAAATTTATAGGACTATGCTCATAGACCAAAGGGGTCTCTTCTTTCTTCTCTTCCCTTTTCTGGACCAATTGATGTTCTTCCTCTTCCTCATCCTCTTCTTCTCGACTGATATACCTAAGTCTTGTTGCTTTTTCTTTATTTCTTCTCTTTGGATCCTTTTGTTTCTCAAGAAGGTTGGATGTGTCTATCTTTTTCAAACCATATCTTTTTCGAACCACCTGTTGGTTTTATTTCGAAGGGATTTGAAATAGTAGGTGTTGAGGTTGAGGTTATGCCTTACCTTCTTGATCATTGTGGAGTCTCTAGACGAGCAGATGTACATTTCAATTTATCCACAAGGTCCATAGGGGTACCTATAGTAACAAAAAAAGTATCATTTTCCTTACTTGATTTGGGAATAATTATCATTGAATTAACCTAATTTTTCCTAGGTTTAATGTTGTAATGTTTTGTAACACATTCACATTGATCTTGGGCCCCTTTTTAATAAAATTTACTTAATTTGTACCCTCTTTTATGGTTAATTAGAGTTAATTAGCCCCTTTAATTCAAATTTAAGCTCTATTTATGACACCTCTCAAAGATCTATCCCAATACCCATAATTCGAATTACATAACATTTAATTGGGAAAAATTCAGGTCCTAGAAATTGGTCCTAGGGCCCATTCACCCTAGGTGGCAAATGGGTCCTCCCTCTATAGGACCCCCCTTTTCTAGAAACTTCTACATGGGTTTTTGATGTTCTTCCATTCCTTGAAACCAAGGTCCTGGAAAATAGTGCAAGGACCCATTCGCCCTAAGTAGTGTATGGGTCCTCCCTTAATGAGGACCCCCTTTTTTAATTTCATTTTGGCAGGAACTTAATAATGTTTGTTTCCAGATCTGGTGTCGGCTTGAATCGTTTGAATTTTTGGGTTAATCTCTTGATTTAGTATAAATAAGGGGTTAATTTGCATTATTTTCATCTAGCAATTTTATGAAGCTTCCTAAGAGTTCACAAGAGAATTATAGAGCACTTCAAGAGAATTTTCAAAGGCATTTCAAGGAAAATTATCAAGAGTTTATTGCAACAATTCAAGATCATTTCATCATGTCAAAGGTTTAGTGCATTCATGCATGTTTTTGAGCTAAGAAATTTGATGTATCATTGACGATCTATTGCAAGCATTGTTCACATCTACTCAAGATCAAGATCTACATTCTTCATGGCCACTACATGTTAGATTGTAGATTTATCTTCCAAGACAACTTCAAAGGTATCAACATTGCATTATTTCATGTTCATGCTTCAATTTCATTATTTCATCATTTGGTTTAATTACATACAAGGGGTTTGACTTAGGGAAACCTCTATTCACTAACAATCAACAAGTTTTTCTTCCCTTGAATGTGTGTTTGCAGATTTATAGGTTGAACATCAAGTGGATAAGAAGTTTGAAGCAAAATTGTCAAAGTTGTCAAATTGCAAGATTAACCTTCAAAGTGCAAGAACAAAGAATTGAAGCTACAAAACTAAGTACAGGTTTTCAAGAGTTGATAAACAGGAATATGAGAGTGAATACATCAAGAAAAATAACCCAGATCCCAATTTTGGAAACCCTAACAGGGACCCATTTGCCACTAAAGGTGAATGAGTTCTTTGTGCCCTAAAAACGTGCTTCTTGTAGCAAGGTACACACCTTGTTAAACTCTAAAAACTATCCTCATAGTTGTTATGATAGTTAGGGTCAAAAATTTTATTGTTGTTTACATCTTTTGGCCTTCATAATTGCATAAATTGTAGTGATTTGTGTGGAAAAGTCCAGTGGTTTATCATCTTGATTCACTTCATCTTGATAAACCCTACTATTTTTTACCTAATCATTAATGGTGAACCTGACTTATTGAACATTGAAATTTTCTGATTTTTAAGTCTTTCATTGCATCCTAGGTTAGAACTTGCATTCATTTGCATCTCATTTGCATTGAATTAAGATCTCATTTAGGGTCTCTTGCATTGCATTCAAAATTGCATCTCATCTAGGGTTTAAATTTGCATTATTTTGCATCTCTCTAAATCTGAAAAATACAAAAACAAATTAGTCATTATGCATATCATTTAGATCACATTTATTTGCATTTGAAAATCAATACAAAATTGCATTTCAACATAGGTCCTTGCATTCATCTTTTCATTACACTTTCACATCACATTTTTGGAAATTTTGAAATTGAAACCCATTGTCTCAGAACTAGAATTGAAAGACATTACTAAAAGCTTGCAAATCATTCAAAAATAGTTTAAAAATACCTAACTAGGACTCATTCGCCCGGTGAATGAGTCCCTGATTAGGTTAAACCTACACCTTCTGGCATATGAAAAAGGCATTAAAAATCATCCTAAAATCAATAGAAACATCTCAAAAAAACTTAACCAGGACCCATTCACCCGTACTAGTGAATGAGTCCCTGTTAGATCCTAATTTGCATTTTCTAGAAATTAAAATCTTAGTTTTAGGCTTGTGTTTTTTGTTGTTACTTTCTTGTTTCAATTTCCTGATTTGTTGTTTCATCAAATTCATTCCATTTAGCTTAAATTGCTTCATTTCAAATGCATTGTTAAAATTCAAAATTGCATCTACAACATTTCATTTTTAGTTTATTGCATTATGTAATTAGTAAAGTGCATTGCTTAGAATCTAAAAATTGCATTTCATTCTAGGTTGTTGCATTGTCTCTTTCCATTTAGGGTTTGCACAGTAGAGTTGTAAAACTTGCATGAGCTTTACAACTTGGTGTCTTATTCACAATACTATTATAAGATGAATTTTGAGGCTCATGTCATCCCGCAATATCTCACTCACCGTGGATCTTGGGTTTTCTGACTCTCTTTCTGATAATGTTGTTAATCAACCCTTCATGGCTCAAGATTTATATAATTCCCTTCAAATCTCACCAGATGACCTAAACAAACTACATGAAACATTTGTAAACTTACAAGCCCATATCCTCAATGAATGCATAGACATTATCTTGGTTCCCATTATACAAAACCTAAGGAAAGTGCTTAAAACTAGAAACAAAACACAAATTGTCTATAGTCTTAGTCACTTCATTCATAACTATTGGAATGAGGAAAACAATAATGATATGCATGCCACAATTAATCTTCCTAGTGAAACTAAGAATGATGTTAACATGGATGATGATAATATCGAACCACATCCCATAGATACTATGGTAGCATTTATTGAAGCTAGACCTTGTAAGGGCTCAACTAAAAGGCCTCTTGACATTGCTTTCTCATAAAATGACATACTTAAACTTGCATCTGATGGTCCTCTTTACATAGCTGGCTAAATCAATGATAAGCCCACTAATGGGATATTAATTGATCCCGTCTATGGAGAGAATGTGATCACTGAAGAATTCTTATATGTGCATGAACTATATCAATATACATATGACAATCTGAAATAATGGATCAAGACACATAATGGGTTTGCTTTCCCTATGATAGGCTTGATAAATCTCCCTTTAAAAGTGGGACCAAAAACATTAACTGTCTCATTTTCCATCATTTCACAATCAAACCAATTTCATGTGAAGTTAGGCTATCCATGGCTTCACTCCATGAATTTCATCCCTTTGGTTGTGCATAAATGTCTAAAGTTTCCATTTGGAAATGATATCTTTACTGTGCATCATAGTGGATTTAATCCACTGTCGACCTGAGGGAAGTTTTCATTAGATTTCTTTTGGCTCGAGCCTATGGAACCTATCAAGCCTCATGAGGGTTTCTTTTTCAAATCATATCAAAAGTTAAAGGAAAAGAAAATAGCAAAATTATCCCTTCAAAACATGCCTCAACCCATAAATGAAACACATCCTTGACGAAGCAATGATTGAACCAAAATCCCTTCGGAACATACAAGAACAACGGATAGAAAAACCTCCCACAATCTCCTACAAGAGACCACGAGATAACACAAATAATCCCATTGTCCCTCCTAGATTCAAACATGTTTACAAAGTCAAAGAGAAAGCGATCGATAACCTACTGTTGTTTCTTCTATTCCTCCCAAGGAAGAGAAGGAACCCATGATTGAAAAACACACTCTTACAAAAACATAAATTGACAATAGGTTGAAAAGGAATCAAAGTTCTAGAGAATGTAGGCATAGGTGATGTGTTATTGCTCATAGATTACACACTTAGGAAGACAAGAACAACATAGAAAATTAGTATCCAAACTTACCTAAAGTAATGCATGATGACTCTATACCCTCATTGTAGCATAAACAAGAAGATTCAATATACATTATCATTTGACCTCCTATTGTGATCAATATAGATGATGACATTGACATTGCAAAGATCGATGAACAAGTGCATGATGAGTTGAATACATTATTTTCTTCTTCTATGAGTTTAGATGACAAATCTCCAAAAAAGAGTGTTGAAAGTGGTACTTTCCCTAGTTCGTAACTTGCTCTTGTCCCTTTGGCTAGTTGTTTTCCTTCTGTTTATACTGACTGAGATTAGGATGTAGACGACCTACTTTAGGTTGACTCGCATGTGCCTTACTAGTCTTTTGTATTTTCATCTTTTCTTTATGTGATTGTATGTGCATAATGTGATCCCTCATGTTGTTTCGTTTGATGTACCTCTCTATTTTTGTGCATTCCTCTATATGTACCTTTCATTCTTCTATATGTCGTAATCATTTCATTTTTCTTGTTTTTTTCTTTTGGGGATGACGCAAGGCATTGAGATATTTAGGTCTCTTCCATGTTGACCTGAAAGGATTTTCCTTTTCTTTGGCTATTTTTGTGTCATTCTTCCAATTCTATAAGTATTTGGGGAATGATGATAGTTCCATGCTCTATGAAAACATTGTAGCAAAGACATACTGACCCTATATCCATAGATCCCTTATGTATTTGTGGGGGAAACCCTTCCTTCCTATTTCATGATGCAACTTTATTTTAGAAACATATGACTTGGCATAGGGTTTTTCGGGGAAAGCTCTCATGTCTTAGGAAAATCATTTGGATAATTTAAAGCAATTTCTCATAGTAATTGTGTAGCAACCACTTTAAAGTGGGGGCATACATTGATGGCATCTTTTGAAAAAATTTCATGGCGTGATTTTTCTTTTTTTTGGTGATGTGTCCTCTTCTTGGTGGTGTCATTGGGTTTGACATCCTCCAAGAGTGTACGATCTACCATCATGGCATGATGCAAATGAGGTATCCCATGAATGACAATCTGATACCCTTGACTTTTCCTCTATTGGAGACATTAGGCACAATGCTCCCTAAGAATAAGACCTTACATGAACAAAGAAAAATCCCCTTTAACAAAATCTTACCTACATGACATTACAAAAGCAGTTATAAAAGCATTACATTGTGGGGCCTTATCGAAGTTGTTAGGAGGATAACTTCAATATGGTATGAGAGGCTAATATGATTCTCTCATTTTCCACCTCATTGGGATAACTCACCTAGTGGATAGAATGAGGTTCCACTACCCCAGAGTGAGCACATACATATTTGGGACAACTCACCTAGTGGAAAGACTGAGGTTCCACTACCCCAAAGTGAGCAGCATATGTTACAGACAAACAACCCTGTTCTACATCGTGTTGGGATGATTGTGCTTGATCCTTTTATTTTTCTTTATTTTTCTTGGCCTTTGATAGGGTATGATCATGTATCTTTGTTATTCATGCATACTTAAGTGTCTTGATTGTTTACTTTAGTGTGATTTTGATGTAGGGTCATCCTCTCAATAAAGTGGGGTAAAATGTAGTAACAAAAAAAGTATCCTTCTTCCTTACTTGATTTGGGAATAATTGTCATTGAATTAACCTAATTTTTCCTAGGTTTAATGTTGTAATGTGTTGTAACACATGCGCATTGATCTTGGGCCCCCTTTTAATAAAATGTATTTAATTTTTACCCTCTTTTAAGTGTTGTAAAGTGTTGTAACACACTTTCACACTTATCTAAGGTCCTCCTTAATTAATTGTGGTTAATTAGAGTTAATTAGCCCCTTTAATTCAAATTTAAGCTCTATTTATGACACCTACCGAAGATCTATCCCGACACCAATAATTCAAATTACATAACATTTAATTGGGAAAAATATAGGTTGTAGAAATTGGCTCAAGGACCCATTCACCCTAGGTAGTGAATGGGTCCTCCTCTATATGACCCCCCTTTTCTGGCAAATTCTATATGGGTTTTTGATGTTCTTCCATTCTCTAAAGCCAAGGTCTTGCAAAACAATGCCAGGACCCATTCACCCTAGGTGGAAAATGGGTCCTCCCTTAATGAGGAACTCCCTTCTGAATTTCATTTTGGCAGGAATTTAATAATGCCTATTTCCAGATCTGGTGTTGGATTGAGTTGTTTGAATTTCAGGGTTAATCTCTTGATTTAGTATAAATAAGGGTTTAATTCAAATTTTTTTCATCTAGAAATTTTATAAAGCATCCCAAGAGTTCACAAGAGAATTATAGAGCACTTTAAGAGCATTTTCAAAGGCATTTCAAGGTAGATTATCAAGATTTTATTGCAGCAATTCAATATCATTTCATCATGTCAAGGTTTTAGTGCATTCATGCATGTTGTTGAGCTAAGAAAGTTGGTGTAGCATTGAAGATATATTGCAAGCATTGTTCACATCTATTCGAGATCAATATCTACATTCTTCATGGCCACTACATGTTAGATTGCAGATTTATCTTCCAAGACAACTTCCAAGGTATCAAAATTGCATCATTTCATGTTCATGCTTCAATTTCATTATTTTGTCATTTGGCTTACTTACCTACAAGGTGTTTGACTTAGGAAAACCCCTATTCACTAGCAATCAACAAGTTTTTCTTCCCTGGAATGTGTGTTTGTAGATTTACTGGTTGAACATCAAATGGAGAAGAAGTTTGAAGAAAAAATTGTCAAAGTTGTCAAATTACAAGATTGACCTTCAAAGTGCAAGAACAAAGAATTGAAGCTACAAAATTAAGTACAGGATTTCAAGAGCCGATATATGGGAATCTAAGAGTGCATAAATCAAGGAAAATAACCCAAATCTCAGTTTCAGAAAACCTAATAGGGACCTATTTTCCACTAAAGGTGAACGAGTTCTTTGTGCCCTACAAAAAGGCTTCTTGTAGCAAGGTACACACCTTTTTAAGCTCTAAAAAATATCCTCATAGTTTCTATAATAGTTAGGGTCAATTTATGATTGTTGTTTACATCTTTTGGCCCTCATAATTGCATAAATTGTAGTGATTTGTGTGGAAAATTCTAGTAGTTTATCATCTTGATTCACTTTATCTTGATAAAACCTATTGTTTTTCACCTAATCAATACCAAACTCCTTTTCCAACTTAGCTTTCATCTTTTCAACCTTCTCTTCAATATCCTTCTTTTTCTTTTCCAAGTTCCCTTTAATTGATTTCTCTTTATAAGTACCAAACCTTTCAATTGTTGTATCTCTAGGTTTGCTCAATAAAATCTCTACAATACCAAAGCATTCAGACTCATCTACCTCATAAGGAAACTTTGGAACCTAAATTGTTATGGGTTTAACTGCTGAACCATGTAGCAGTGATCTTTGCTAACAATAAATATTAATTCACTCTTATACTTTTCCATGAATTTACTTGGAATCATTTCTCTCTCTCGCATCCAAGATTGAAAAGGTTTCAAGAATCCCCACAAAATTGAATCACAAGACTCTTTACTAAGAAATCTCCTCAAATGATCTTGAATTTGAATAGCTACATGAATATTATCTTTCCATAATATATTATTCACTTTGGGAAACTCATTGAGAAAGTAAAACATTAAGAAAATGATAAGAGTACCATATTGGAAAGGGTATTTTGAATCCTTACTCTTCTATAAATTTTCAAACTGTAATCATAGGAGCTCACAAAGATCAAAGTCTTTGCCTTCTTTCACCATCTGATAAGCCATGTGTATCTTGGTGGAAGTGATAGAATTCTCTCTATTTATGTAAAATATCTTGTAACCAAACATCATTATATCATATTTGACCACTAGATCTTCAATATCATTCACTATTAGGGCATGCTTGTCAAACTTGGCTTCAATAAGCTTCATCACCACTTCATTCTTTATCACCTTCAATATTGGGATAGGTCTTGAGGAGCTCAAACTAGTAACAACCCTAATTTATTCTTTGGTTATCATATGCGACATGTCCAACCACATGATTTTTTCATGAATTCTAGGGTAAGTGCACCAAGATGGTTCCCAAAAAGGGGGCTTAAGTGGCCACTTTTTTTTTGAAATCAGGAAATACTGACCTTGGACGTGAAATTGCAGATAGCTACACTCAAAATTTTGAGATGGAACAAAAACAAGGATCAAAGTGCTCTGAGTCTACTTTCTAAACTACTAATTTATTTTGAAAATGGTTGAGATTAAGGGGTTCAAAAGAGGGATGCACATAAATTGTTGTTGTTTTTGTCAAAAAAACATAACATAGCAACTCTTGTACGAACCTAGCATGGTGAAATTTTTTGTAGTATTTTAAAAATCACTATGGTAAGAAGTTAGCTAACAGTATCTAGTTGATGCACAATTTTTTTGATAATTTTTTAATGAATATTTGATTTTTTACTAATTTTCTAAGTGGGCACTTCCTAAAAAGTAGAATTTTGGTCGTGCTCCACCTACAAATTTTGGAAAGTAATAGATTTTTTTAATTTTAATTTTTTTAAATTTGTAGAATGAAGTCTAGTTTCTAAAAATGTAATTTATTTGAAATTTCGATGAACGGTTAATTTATAATGAAAAAACACCAAACACGGTTTTGACAAAAACAGACATACAAACAAAATAAATTATGGATGAAAGGCCTAACATTGTCAAAAAGTGAAAAAAATTACATTGTTGGAAAGCTAAGAGAGAACTTAACATTACCCATGTGTTTTATTTTGTCGATATTGAACCAAATGCAATCCTAATGGTGAGCACGAACCCGATTATGTGAAAAATTGTAGAATTTGCAAAAAACACATATCTAGTTGTTGGGAATGCCCTCCAAGCCTTTGGGTTGGTATTCCAAGGAAAATACCAAAGCTGAGGCTCATGAATTCCCAAAGCAAAATATAACGTGAGCACGTTATAACGTGCTTGCATTATGTGTTAGTTTGAAATTTTTTTCCTCTTCAAGGAACATGTCTAGCAACACATAACGCGCTCGCATTATGTCTTCCTTTAGTTAAATGTTGCTTTATTGAATGTTTGTTCATATGTTTGTATGTATATGTATGCTAGTGTGTCATGTATGTATGTATGTATGCCTATATGTATGTATTTATGCTTGTGGGAGAGAGGGTGAGAGAGGGTGGGAGTGGAAGAGAGTGTGGGAGGGTGGGAGAGTGTGAGAGAGAGTGGGAGAGTGTGGGAGAGTGTGAGAGAGTGGGATAGTGGGAGAGGGTGGTAGAGAGTAGAAG
>VDFB02271358.1:417684209-417795167 GCA_007258455.2 Sequoia sempervirens | reverse complement strand
TAAATAGAGAGATGGTCGTTTAGCAAGAAATAATGTGTTCTCGTTATAACACGTGGATGTTATTTCTTGCACTAAAAATGGTTAAAAAACTAACTATACCCGTGATGTTAGCCCACATTTTGCATATTCTCTTGGTTTTACGTGTGCTCTGACAAAAAGTAGCCTTTTGGTGATTGAGTGAAGTGTGCATGCATGATTTTTAGATTCCACCACCTTTTCATGATATTTCCATCACCTTTGCATGAAATAGTAGAGTTTTCACATTGAAAGGCATATAATATGAATTCAAGTTTGAATTACAGTGATAACTGATATACAATTGAATAATTGAGGGGAACAAGCTTTTGAAAAAGTTAAATTTTTGAGGAATTTGAGGAAAGAAGAAGCAAAGGCTACATAATTGGGTAGAACTCCTCCATTTGAAACTTTGGTTTTTTAGGTATGTGAAGTCTTTGTACATTTTCTTTCATTCTATTATGGCTTGCTTTCATTTTTGTTGTTTTGCTTATTCCATGTTGATCAAATTGTTTGCTTGTCATGTTACAATCATAGGTTGTCAATGGACATTTTAAATTACACAATTCTATACACTTTCCTATTACATTTTTAAACCACATCTCTTTGAGGCATTTTATTAAATTTAACAATTAACTTTCAAGATATTCTAGATTCATGAGAGGTGTTGTGTGCAATAGGTATCTTGGAACTCACAGTGAAGATGTATGAGCAGGAGTGACTAAGTTGAGAGACTGCCATGCCTATCTATAAGTTCCTTCCATCTATATTCATTTCATTTCCATTTTGGACATGATCTGTTTCTTTTTATTCTTTTACTTTTCCTATCAGTAAATAAACTAGTAAAAATTGATTGGTCTCTCCTTGCAGAAAATGCTGATTTTGGAGCCATCAAAGAGAATCTCAGCCAAAAAAGCAATGCAACATCCTTATTTTGATGATCTTGACAAATCTCAATTTTGATTTCAAACCATTATAAAAGAGTGTGCGAAGCTTTGTGAGGGAATCTCAAGTTTCTCATTTGAAGTTAACCTCTAAATGAGAACCTATGATGTAGACATTATAAGAGAATCTCAAATGTATGAGTGACATTGTAAAATATCTGTGAGAATAGAGTAGCTAAGGCATTGTAATGAGATTTACTTATAATGACATTTACTGAAATAATGAAATTTGGTGTAGGGGCACCAAGGTTATTGAGAAAATTTGGTTCACGAAAATATTTTAAGATAGTTTTGTGTTATGAGTTTTGTTAATTTAATAAGGTCATAATACATCCACAATTGATTTATAATGTATTAAGTCATGTTAGTTACAAAAATAACAGTTAGGCATGATTGGAAAGATGTAGAATCATTTGTAAAGGCTATTTAAAGCCTCTTGAAGGCTATTGAAGTCAATATTTGGATTTGTAGCCTTTTGAAGGAAAATATTTGAATATGGTTGTAAATGTACTATTAGTGAGATTGAGATTGTTAACCTTCAGAGAGTAGTAGTATTTATGTTGATGAAATTTCCTTTAGATGAAAGGATTCAAAGCACATCAACCATGTGGTACAAATGATTAAATCCCAGAGACGATCTGTAGCAATGAAAGAGTCTGAAAAGGAAGAGAGAGCTACACTGGTGACTCAGGAGAAACTTTAGTGATGCAGAGTCAAAGTGGGGAAGACTCAAAAAATCAAATTTTAGTAAATCAAAAACCTTTGTTATTTCATTTGGCCATCTTGGAACAACTACCAACAAAAAGGCTTCGAAACTCAACAATTTGGATTAAATTTTAGAGAATGCCTCTCAAGGACCATCTCATCATCAATATAGCATATACTCAAACCCCCAACACTATTCCCAAGCTAGACATACAAGGTTTATTTGCAATTTCTTGGAGATCCTTCAAACTACCCTGCAAAAAGGCTACAAAATTAGCCCTTTTTTACAAACAAACTACTCTTTAAACCTTTTCTAATCCCACAAGCTCTTGGACAGTCATCAAATAGGTCACAAAACTCCCAATTCCATAGGTTTTAGAAAAGCACTCAACCTTTAAGCCATAATTGATTAAAACCCTCAATTTTCTAACAAATACATAGGGTTTTTAGCATCTCACAACTCCAAGGCCTTCCAAACCTCACCAAAGCATCAAACAAGTTTTTTAGGGTCTGTACACACATGAGAAACCTTCACCTAGCCTTTATACTCAATATATCTCAAAAAAATCGCTTTGGTTCCTCCATTTCAAGCCAAAATCTCACATTCTCAACCTAAAACAACATCAATAGCTCTATAAACGCCTTACCATTATTAAAAGAGTTAAAGAAAATTGAAAAAAACACATTGTAAACCTTTCCTCTGAGTCACAATTCACCACAGTAGGAGGAAGGGCTCCATCACAAAAATTAAAGTAAACTCAGACCCTCCTGATCTATGTAGGTTGAATAAAGAAAAATGGATTTTCCTTTCACTAAAACAACCAAAGGTGTATCAAAATAGATTGAAATATAGGTTAAGACCTGCCACCCCTATGTTTCATGAATTTATTTTCATAAGAGGCCTATACTAGGCCGTACACAGAGAAAATAAATTGAAAAATCAAAAAAATGTTGAAATTCCATAGTTGTAGGCATTGTGAAGAGCATCAATCTTCAAAAAACTATTGATTGAACCCCCATTCAGGCTTGAATGATGTTTTTAATACATTTCAAATGAGAATCATCTCCCTTCAATGCCCATAACTACCTTTGAACCACCAAACCCTTATCAAGCCTACAAATACTAGTATTTATTGTTTAAGAATGGTTTTGCTTACTAAGCTTTATCATGCAAATTTAATATTCTAAAGGCCTAGGACCACTTAGACACCCTTATAACATGACTTTTAGACTCTTTCTCTGCACTTCCACCTAATTTTTACATAATTTTCCTATATGGAAATATCAACAATTATTTAATTCAAGAGTGCTTTTGCACATTTGTCCACCCTAACCTACTAATTCCCAAAGTACATAAAAGAATGGTCTATTAGACCTTATTCAAGACAAAAATACCTCAACATACTAACATTTACCAACTGTCCTCCCAATTTACCATCAAACAATCACAAATTAAGGGTGAGGTGTGGGTGCTCCTGTACCATTCAACTTTCAAAAATAAAGTCAATTAGGCTAGCAGACGTCTAGATCAGGCTAGCATTTGGTGGAAGAGGAAGAAAGATGACTTGAACTCTAGAGGCCCACCATACTAGATTTTGGTATTGAACCATGAGAGTAGAAGAGAGATTTGATATCATGTATCAAAACATTAAGCATGCATTCTTCCAACCAACGAAGAAGGAGATGATTACTTTGCTTCATTTTCATTTGCATAAGCATATCAAGGAATGGGAACCAAGAAGACAAAGGATGTCCAATTTTATGTGGAGCTAATGGATGTGGTCCAAACTTTAGGAGGGTCAAGAAGGTCAATGTATGATCTTGATGAAATTGAGGAAGAACAACAAGAGAGGGACAGGAAAAATAAAATCAATACAGAGTTTCAAGGTTTTGTCAAGTGAGTAAGAGAGCTATGGGAGCAACCTCATCTAAAATATTTTGAACTAGACTTTGATATGTATCATTTAGAGAGCTTGGTTTTCATGGAGTTCCTTTCAAAGCCTCTGATTTTATTATTCTTATGATAAATTGCTTGGTAGAGTTGGTGGAATTACCTTTCTTAGTAGTAATCACTATTAGTGAGATTGAGATTGTTAACCTTGAGAGAGTAGGACTTGGGCAAAAGGAATTTGATATGGCTATTGCTTTCAAAGACTTCAAGTGAGATGTACTCCACATTGATGCCATTCCTCAATCTTCACTTGCTGGCATCAAGGAATGGCTGAACTCCATGGTTATAAAGTATTATTAAAGTAGAATGAACTTGTACTAGCAACCAATTTTGAAGACTATTACTGATGATTCAAAGCAAATCAACCATGTGGTATAGATGATTAAATCCCAAAGATGATTTGTAGCAATGAAAGAGTTTGAAAAGGTAGAGAGAGCTACATTGGTGACTCAAGAGAAACTTCAGCTTTAAAAAAACAAAGCCAATTAGGCTGGCAGATGTGTGGATTAGGCCAACATTTGGTGGAAGAGGAAGAAAGATGACTGGAACTCTAGAGGCCCACCATACTAGATTTCAATATTCAACCATGAGAGCAGAAGAGAGAGTTGATATCATGTATCAAAACATTAAGCATGCATTCTTCCATCCAACAGAGAAGGAGGTGATTACATTGCTTCATTTTCATTTGCATAACCATATCAAGGTGTGGGAACCAAGAAGACCAAGGATGTCGAGTTTTATGTGGAGGTAATGGATGTGGTCCAAACTTTAAGATGGGCAAGAAGGTCAATATATGATTGTTAACCTTGAGAGAGTATTTATGTTGAGGAAATTTCCTTTAGATGCAAGGATTCAAAGCACATCAACCACATTTGGTACAAATGATTAAATCCCATAGATGATCTATAGAAATGAAAGAGTTTGAAAAGGCAGATAGAGCAACACTGGTGACTTAGGAGAAACTTCAGATTTCAAAAACAAAGTCAATTAGGCTGGCAGACGTGTGGATCAAGCCAACATTTGGTGGAAGAGGAAGAAAGATGATTGGAACTCTGGAGGCCAACCATACTAGATTTTGGTATTCAGCCATGAGAGTAGATGAGAGAGCTGATATCATGTATCAAAACATTAAGCATGCATTCTTCCAGCCAACGGAGAAGGAGATGATTACTTTGCTTCATTTTCATTTGCATAACCATATCAAGGCATGGGAACCAAGAAGACCAAGGATGTCGAGTTTTATGTGGAGGTAATGGATGTGGTCCAAAATTTAGGAGGGACAAGAAGGTCAATGTATGATTGGTACAGGAGCACCATTCAGTAGGTTTTGTTCATCAAGGCAAATAAGGAGTAGAATATCATCAATTTACTAAAACCGGCCCGAACTTGTACATTTGAAGGTTTTGAGTCAATTAAAAATGGATTTTTGAACCATTCCTCTTTCTGTAGCCTCTGTAACTTGAGGAATGGGTCTACACTAACATTATTAAGGTTTGGGAATGATGTGTTAATGTTGGGGAGGTCTGAAAGTGAGATGGGTGTGAAACCCATGTGTGTAAAAGTGAGTTTTCTTTAAGAAAAATGGTGGTTTTGAAGAATTAAATTGTGTTTTTGTGTAGGGAATCATTATTTTATGATTGTTTGAGCTTGTGTAGGGTATCACAAACTTGTTTGAGTAATTTTTAGGTTGTGGTTAGCTTTGGAAGTATCATTTTCAATAAACCCCTAGGGTTTAGGCTACAATAGAGGGTTTTGTGGTTTACACATTGTATGGTGGTATAACTAAGATCTGATTGTGGATTTTGAAGTTTTGACACCTTATAATTGCTTCCCCAATAGTTGTTAAGGTTTGGATAAGTTTAGAGTATAGACCCTTTGTTCAATCGAATCAATCCCTTAAGGGTCTAAAGGGAAAAATGGCTGCAAACTTCAGCATGAGGTTACTCAGACACCGTGACACTTAGAACCTTCTCGTCTAATTCGATGAGATCAATTTGGGTCCCTCTACAATAACCTCTCTCAGTTTTTGTTATCTCAGAGTGGTTTTTCCATGGTGTCCAGTTTTTAGTTGATGAAAAAAGTGTCAAATGGAAGCAGTGGAAAGTTGCAAAGTGGTACAAATTTCATTCTGCATCTCGTGTGACCAAACAGACTATTCCAATGCATCTGAATTGACATGTTTACACTAGGCATAGTCCTCTTTCACACCCAAACATGTGGAATCACTCTGAGCTATGTTCAACCGGATCGATCCCTTAAGGGTCCAAAGGGAAAAATGGCTGCAAACTTCATAATGAGGTTACTCAGACACCGTGATGCTTAGAAACTTCTCATCTAATTTGATGGGATCATGTTGGGCCCCTCTACAATAACTTCTCTCAGTTTTTGTTATTTTGGAGTGGTTTTCTCGTGGTGTCCAGTTTTCAGTTGATGAAAAAATGTTAAATGGAAGTAGTGGAAAGTTGCAAAGTGGTGCAACTTTTGTTCTGCAACTCGTGTGACCAAACAAACTATTCCAACGTGTCCGAATAGGAATTTTTATGCATTCATGGTCCTCTTTTGCACCCAAACATGTGGAATTTCTCTGAGCTATGTTCAACTAGATCGATCCCTTAAGGGTCCAAAGAGAAAAATGGCTGCAAACTTCAGCATGAGGTTAATCGGACACCGTGATGCTTAGAAAAATTTTGTCTATTCCGATGGGATTACGTTGGGCCCCTCTACAATAACCTTTCTTGGTTTTCGTTATCTCGAAGTGGTTTTCCCGTGGTGTCCAGTTTTCAGATGATGAAAAAAGTGTCAAATGGAAGTAGTGGAAAGTTGCAAAGTGGTGCAACTTTCATTCTGTAACTCGTGTGACCAAACAGACTATTCCAACGCATTTGAATAGGAATTTTTATGCTAGGAATGGTCCTCTTTCACACCCAAAAATGTGGAATCACTTCTGAGCTATGTTCAACCAGATCGATCCCTTAAGGGTTCAAAGGGCAAAATGGCTGCAAACTTCAGCATGAGGTTACTAAAAAATCGTGACACTTAGAAACTTCTCGTCTAATCCTACGGGATCACGTTGGGTCCCTCTACAATAACCTCTCTCAGTTTTCATTATCATGGAGTTGTTTTCCCGTGGTGTCTAGATTTCAATTGATGGAAAAAGTGTCAAATGGAAGCAGTGGAAAGTTGCAAAGTGGTGCAACTTTCATTCTGCAACTCGTGTGACCAAATAGACTCTTCCAACATGTCCGAATAGGCATTTTTATGCTAGGAATAGTCCTCTTTTGCACCCAAACATGCGGAATCGCTCTGAACTACGTTCAACCAGATCGATCCTTTAAGGGTCCAAAGGGAAAAATGGCTGCAAACTTCAGCATGAGGTTACTCAGACACCGTGATGTTTAGAAAATTATCGTTTGATCTTATGAGATTTTGATAGGCCCCTCTACAATAACCTCTCTCAATTTTCATTATCTCAGAGTGGTTTTCCCTTGGTGTCCAAGTTTCAGTTGATGAAAAAAGTGTCAAATGGAAGGAGTGGAAAGTTGCAAAGTGGTGCAACTTTCATTTTGCAACTCATGTCACCAAACAAACTATTCCAATGCTTCTGAATAGGCATTTTTCTGCTAGGCATGGTCCTCTTTCGCACCCAAACACGCGGAATCACTCCGAGCTACATTCAAATGGATCGATCCCTTAAGGGTCCAAAGGGGAAAATGGCTGCAATCTTCATCATGAGGTTACTTGGACATCATGATGCTTAGAAACTTCTCATCTAATCCCATAGGATCACGTTGGACCCCTCTACAATAACCTCTCTCGGTTTTTGTTATCTTGGAGTAGTTTTTCCATGGTGTCCATATTTTAGTTGATGGAAAAAGTGTCAAATGGAAGCAGTGGAAAGTTGCAAAGTGCTGCAACTTTCATTCTGCAGCTTGTGTGACCAAATGGACTGTTCCAACGTGTCTGAATAGGCATGTTCCCACAAGGAATGGTCCTCTTTCTCACCCAAACATGCGGAATCGCTCTGAGCTATGTTCAACCGGATCAATCCCTTAAGGGTTTGAGTGTAGTATGATGAAATAGGGCATTCCACCTATTGTTCAGGGTGTGTCTCGGTGATATGGGCTTGATGTAAGTAGGATAGAGAGTAGGAATAAGAAAATAGCATTAGTAAGGGCATTGGAAGAGATTACTAATGCTACCTCTGTTGAAAATTCAAAATTGAGGCCCCTTAAAAGCAAGGCTAGAAGAGGTGAAAAGAAGAAATTCTTGAAAATAAGTTAGAATAGGTTGGAAATAGGGTGAGATTGTGGAAATTGATGTGTTGAAAAGGTCTGCAAGGAAATAGGAGGTCAAAAGTATGTTATGGCATGACATGCCCTAGTTGGGAAAATAGGGGTTTTGAATGAAAAATAGAGGTTTGAGGGAGTAAACGTGGGTAAAGTCAAGGGGAAACATAATTTGGTGGTCAATTAAGTTTGTGCAGAAAAAATGAAGAGTGTTGGAATAGGTTTTAAGGTTCAGGTTCAGGGGTTTAGTTCGCCGATTTGGCCAAAAAATTTTGGAGGGGGGTTCAGTTCGTTTTGGGTTCGTTGGTACAAAAAACATGTAAAAACAAAATATATATCTATGCAACCTAGAAGAATGAATTAGGATTAGAATATCAGATATCATCATATAAACAAAAAAACCACCATAAACTTGAATGTTATTTAAAACAACAAAATTGGCAAAAAAATGTGTTTATAACCTACAAAAAAATGTGAATAAAATCACACTGATTTTCACGTGAAAAAAAACCATGAGACCATAGCTTGTTGCTTACTATTATGCTTTGATAGATTTTTTCCAAGCATCCATACCTTGTTCGAAAGTACTTTTTTTAGGCTTTTAGCCATAGTAGCAAGCAAGTTGAATTGTTTGATAAAATGCTTTGGTAGATATGTATGAAAATGTGGTAGCATAGACAAGGAAGTGAACCTGCTTGAAAAATGCCTCAAAGAAATGTGGTTTCATGATGGAATGGCACAACTAATGCCACATAAGAAAATTGTTATGGATTGTCATGGCATCCACCACCATTGTGATCCATATACTCTTTTGAGGTTTTTTCTGCAATTCGCTCCTCTATGCTATTGCTTATTATTATGCTTTAATAGATTTTTTCCAAGCATCCATACTTGTTTGAAGCACCTATTTTAGGCTTTTAGCCATAAAGTAAAGGAGGTGAACTCCGCTTTGATAAAATGTTTTGGTAAACATGTATGAAAATGTGGCAGCATAGACAAGGTAGTGAATTGTTTGAAAAAATGCCCCCAAAGAAATGCGGGTCTCAGAGGATGAAAACGTATGATGAATGCCATGCCATAAATTGTTATGATTTCATGCATTCCACTGTATCATTATTTCTTTGAGGCTTTTTATTTAAACAAGCTTCAACGCCTTGTCTATAAAGCTATTGCTTATTATTCTTTGATATATTTTTTCCAAGCATCCATAGCTTGTTTGGAAGCACCTATTTTAGGCTTCTAGCCATAGCAGCAAGGCAGTGAACTGTTTGATAAAATGCTTTGGTAAACATGTATGAAAAATGTGGTAGCATAGACAAGGCAGAGAACTGTTTGAAAAAAGGCCTCAAAGAAATGTGGTATCATGGTGATGGAATGCCATGACGAATGCCATAGCTTGTTTTGAAAGTACCTATTTTAGGCTTTTAGCCATAGCAACAAGGCAAATGAACCTGCTTTGATAATATTATTTGATAGACATGTATGAAAAATGTTAGCATGTAGACAAGGCAGTTGAACTCTTTGGAGAAAAATGCCTCAAAGAAATGGGAGGTCTCATGGTGATGGAATGCCATGATTAATCAAATGCTTTGATTGTCATGGCATTCCATCACCATGAGACCTCATTTCTTTCGAGGCATTTTTTCAAAGAGTCACTACCTTGTCTATGATATTGTTTACTATTATGCTTTTTGATAGATTTTTCCAAGCATCCATGGTTTATGTTTGGTAAAAGAACTTGTTTTAGGCTTTCAAACTCATAGCAACAAGGCAAAGGAAATATTTGACAAAAAATCTCTTTGCTAGACATGTATCAAAAAATGGGTGGAAAGTATAGACAAGGTAGTGAATTGTTTGAAAAAAAAATGCCTCAAAGAAATGTGGTCTCATAGAATGCCATGACAAGCAAATGCAATTGGGAGTTACTCCTGGCTATTAGTTATGCAATGTGAAATAATTGCATAATCGCTAGGTTGACTTTGTAAAACTATATATATTGTACTAAAATTTTGTCATCTATCAACATCTAGTTATTAGTTATGCAATGTGAAGCAATGCTTTGAGTTTGAAATATGTGCAATGCAATGTAATCAACGATATGAATATAAACTACAAAAATCTATTTTTTACAATTTATTAGTTAAAATCTTTATTTTATTTGATCTCTATATCCCTATGGTATGGAAATGCCTGTAATTTTTAAATAAAAAAAAAATTATCTCTTGTTCTACTTTTTTTTACTTTTTTTTTTAAATCTGATTTTTTCTGATTTTTTCTAGACTTTTTCCCAATTTTTTCCCCAAAATATTTTTGCTGCTATGGTATAAACATATATCTTTTTGTAATATCAAGGATACTTTTTGAAACTTCCATGCATTGCTAATCTAAAAGGAAAAGTCTTTTGCCTAATCTGTATGCAGCCATTGCTTTTGACATTGTCAAAAAGAGCAAATATGGACACCATCGATAAAAAAGATTTGTATTAACCAAATAGCCATGTACGCATAAATCAATATATGTCGATATAAGTATAAAATATAGTTACAAAATAGCCATATAGGCTTATGAGAATGCCATATAGGCATACAATGTCAAATATATCCAATACAAGATATGTACAAATTTTCCATGTCTAGGCATACAACAAAGGGCTCTAGAATCAAAATTCATTTCTCTCCATGCTCTAGAAATAAATTATTTCCATTTTTTTGGAAATTCGATGGCAATAAGTCCATCACTCATTTTTTCTATGCTCAAAGAGTGCTCCTACTGCTCCTCCTACAGTTGAGCTCTTGGTGAAGTTTTAACTGTTACAATAAGAAGTAAAGACATTAATATATAGAAATTACATTATAAAAAATGATATATTTAACAAAATAATCACTTACGGAAATCTCATGATCACTCTCCATGATGGAAATATTTGCATGTTGATGCTCAGGCATGCTCAAGCCCTGTATAAACCATCCAAATAGGAATTAAACTGCGAATCAATAATGGTTTGATTTTTCACTAGAACTAACATCTATAACAACGAATGTAAATTGAAATTTAGTAATTTGCCTCATACCTCCTCTATCAGAGCCATGGAGGATTGTATAGTGGATGAAACACTAATATCCATTGCCCTTGTAACATTTGGAGGTGTTTCCACAACCAACATCTGAAAATAAAACAACAAATTATTCAATCACAAAAAAGTTACAATAGTGATCCACGTCATGACTTATAATGTATGAGATCTAATGAACAAAATTTTGAGTACAAGTATTAAACTATATATTTCTGGTAGGCCTTGGCAGTTTGATAGGAAGACCAAGCATGATGGGGAGAAGAACACATACTCCATTGTGAAGGATGGGAAGACTTACAACCTTTCACCTCTCCTAGTAGAAGACAAGGCAAAGTTTGAAGGGCCTAGTGTTTTCATGGTGGGTGAGAAGGATTTCATGAAGACCTTGAAGGAAGAAGGAGGAAGAGGATTCTTCCTGATTATGAAGCCAAAAAGTGAAGTAGATCTGGCCACAAAGAAGAAGGAAGATGCACCAAAGGAAGTCCAAGAGTTGTTGGAAAGTTTTTTTGTAGTTTATTTAGATGACATCCTTGTGTTTAGTAGGTCTAAAAAAGAACATTTGAAGCACCTTGACATGGTACTAAGGAGGTTACAAGAGGAGAAGCTATTGATCAACATGGAAAAGTGTGAATTCATGAAGGAAGAACTAGTCTACCTTGGTTTTGTCATCTCCAAGGGAATTTTGAAGATGGATCCTTCATAGGTGGATGCTATTCTTACTTGGACAACACAAAAATCCATGGGAGATGTGAGAAGCTTCCATGGACTTGCAAGCTTTTATAGAAAGTTCATCAAGAACTTTAGCCAAATTTGTGCACCAATCTTGGACACAATCAAATGAGGTAACAAAGGAAAGTTTTCTTGGACCAATGAGGCTGATAAAGGGTTTGAATATCTGAAAATGAGAGTAGCACAACAACCTATACTTGTGCTCCCTGATTTTGATAAAGTTTTTACCATTGAGTGTGATGCTAGCAATCAAGCAATAGGGGTTGTTTTGAGCCAAGAAGGCAGACCGATTGCATTTTTCAGTGAGAGGTTGAATGAAGCAAAGAGGAAGTATTCTTCCTATGATTTGGAATTATATGCTATGGTCCAAGCCCTCAAAAAGTGGAGGGACTACTTGTTACCTAAAGAATTTGTTGTTTATACTAATAATCATGCCTTGAGTTTTTTGAATGCACAGGAAAAACTTAGTCATAGGCACATGAAGTGGGTAGAGTCTTTGCAAGCCTATACTTTCACAATAATGCATAAGAAGGGCCAAGAAAATAAGTTGGTAGATGCTCTTAGTACAAGGGAACTTGTAGTGCAAGAGATCCAACTCCAAAGCATGGGGGTTGAAGCATTGAAGGATATGTATCATGAAGATTCAGATTTCAAGGATGTATACAATGTTTGTGAGCAGCATTTGAATTATTTTCATGGTGAATTCTCTAAATTTTTATTGCAGAATGGTTTGATCTTCAAATCAATCCAATTGTGTGTGCGTAAATGCTCAATGAGGGAGAATATCATAAAGGAGAAACACAATGGGAGTCTTGGAGGTCACTTTGGCCTTGACAAGACCTTGGAACAAGTTAGGAGATTTTACTATTGGCCAAATTTGTAGGTGGATGTGAGAAGGTATGTGGAAGGCTGCACAATATGTCAAGGGGAAAAGGGAACTTCATCAAATGCAGGACTCTGTTAGCCACTTCCCATTCCCAATAGGCCTTGGGAGTGTGTAAGTATGAACTTTTTATTGGGGTTTCCTAGAAACCAAAGAGGTTTTGATAGTATCTTTGTGGTAGTTGATAGATTTAGTAAGATGGCACATTTTCTTCCTTGCAAATGCACCAATGATGTATCTCATATAGTAGGTCTCTTCTTTAAGGAGGTTGTTAGGATACATGGACTGCCTTTAAGCATTGTTTCTGACATGGATTATAAATTCATCAGTCACTTTGGAGGACCTTGTGGAAGAAACTCAAGGCAAAAATATGTCCTTTAGTTCAGCATACCATCCACAAACGGATGGAAAAAATAAAGTGGTGAATAGATCATTGGGAAACCTCTTAAGTTGCCTTACCAAGCAGCATGGACAAGCTTGGGATCTGATTTTACCTCAGGCTGAATTTGCATATAATGACTCCATGAATAGGAGCATTGGTAGAAGCCCTTTTGAAGTAATCTATGGCATGCACCCTAGAGTGGTCTATGAACTAAGAGAAGTGCTCAAGGTGAGGACTTTTCTATTACAATCAGGGATATTCATCAACAAGTGAAGGAAAACCTTCAAAAGAATGTTGAGAAGTATAAAGAAAAGGTGGATTTAAAGAAGAGGAATGTCCAATTCAAGGTTAGAGACTTGGTGATGGGACACTTGAAGGAGATACTTCCAAAAGGAAATTATACCAAACTCAAGATGAAGAAGATAGGACCTTGCAAGGTGGTCCACAAGTTTGGCCAAAATGCTTATGAAATAGAGCTACCTCCTAGGGTGGCAATCTCTCCTATCTTCAAAATTTTTGACTTGTATCCTTTCAAAGCTTTTGTGAATGTAGGTGATGGAGCAGGTAGAACAACAATGGAGGATGAAGATTGGGTGAAGGAACTACCCCCCAACCAACCTATGACTCTTGAATGCATCCTATACACCAAGGAGACAAAGAAGACTAGAAGGAAGGTTTACAAGGAATACCTTGTCAAATGGAAAGGTCTACCTAAAGAGGATGCAACATGGATGTCATAAAATGATATTAAACAACATGGAACTATTGTAGAAGACCTAATCACAAAGAGGACTTAAGATCTTTTTCTTGCTTGGGAGTATGGTGCAGGAGGACCCATGGATCTAAGGGACCTAGAATAATTTGTCATGTTTTTTTTCTTGGTTTATGGATGGAATAAGGTCTTATGGACCATTTCAATTCTTTGTAGTAGGTCTTCTAGGTTTTTGGTTGAGTTTTTGGTCTTGGTGACCAACTTCTTTGTACAACAAGGTCTCCATCCTCCTTTGTAAGTCTAGTGCATCTTGGAAAAATAAGGAAAAAGGATGCCTTGCTATATCTAGACACCTAAGGGGAGTCACCTTACTTTTTGACAAGGTTTTAAATGCCTTTGACACATTTTGGAAGGCTCTTTGTGGTCGAGTTGGTAGAAGTTGCTCACATTGCCTTAACTAGGCAATTAGAAGTCAAAGCATGAGATTAGTTGTTTTCCAACGTCTCTCTTTTCAAAAGACAGTTGCAAGAAGTTGGAGCGAGTTTTAAGACTTAAAATATGCCTCTCTTTGTTGAGGCAGGATTGATGTTGATGTTTTGAAGAAGTTTCATTAAGAAGTTTGTTGTTTTTCTTGTGTTTTTCTGAAGAATTTGTTGATCCCATACTTGGTATAGACTGTATGTTCACTTTCATGCTCCAAGCCCATAATGGTTGGATAGGTGATTGAATAAGCTTTCCTTTGGCATTGGAGTGGTGAGATTTCATTGAGTATCAAGGGAGATATTCCAATTTCTCTATTGGGTGGTTTGAAAACCCTTAAAATCAGGGTTTTGGGTGAAAAATGTATATTTCTTCCATTCCCACATTGTTAAATTGCTAAATCTCAGTGGGATGGAAGATATAAGGATGTACTATCATTTCCTCAATGTTTTGGAGAATGACAGGCTCATTGTTGGAAGTTGTGCATGAATTTTGGCTTGACATCTCTATGTGGCAAGCAAAAAAAATGAGTTTTCTTGATTTTGAAGAATTTGTTTAAGAGGCACTTAGGAATGGTGGAAACAGGTGTGGAGAACTTGTAAGAGTTTCAATTTTGGCTTTGGGGTGAAGGGGAGAGCGTAGATATTCAAGACCTAGGTGTAGGTCTGTGAATGAGGCCTTTTGGAGCAGCGGTAGAAAGGGCCATTGTGAGTGATGTTTTGACAGTCAAGAGGAAGGGTTTTGGAACCTTGTAGGGATCCATCTTAGGGGTCTGAATCCATAGGTTTGGTGCCTTTACAATCTTCCTTGTTTTTTTTATTTTGAATGTCCTACTAGGCAAGGGCTACAAGCCTTAAGAGAGAGTGAGGTCTAAGTCACCATAGTGATGGGTGTTTGTTGAAACCTAAATGCTAGAGGGTTGTTAAACCTTGTTTTGACTTAATGAGACATGATCCAAATTTTTTCAAGCTTTGTGAGTGGTCTGAATTGTGAACCCTAGGTATGTGGGGTTGATCTCTTAAATAATAGTGGAGTTTAGGACTCCTCATGAGAGTATTTGAGAGAAGCATTCAGTGGAGTGACTTTGCCATTTGTGATTGTGAGTTTTCCTTCCCTACCACTCTGCATCATTTCTAAAGCTTATACAGGCTATTTCCATGGTGTTTGTGGTGGTGGCAGGAGTATTTAAGGTTTGTAAGTACCTTATGCAATAAACCCTCCTTTGTAGGGCTTGATTTGTGCATAGAATAAGCTTAGTCAATAAACATGATGTGAATAATGTCTTGGAAGTTAGATGAAATGATTGAGGTGTAAATGGTTGATTTTAGTATCTTGGTCTTGAGGAACTAGTTGGTAAAAGTGAAAATTTGGTGAGTTGTTTAAGGAATTGAAAGATTCAGAGCTCTTTATCAAGTTTTTTCTTTCAATTCAGATAAATTGATGATGAAAAAGGTGTGTTAGGATTTGATGGATATAGGTTGTAACATGAAAGATTGGTTTTTGGTTATGTTTCCTAGGTAAAGAAAATTGAGTGGAAGGGTGCCTTGGTGAATGATGAAAGAGTGGATTGTTTAGTGACTCTAATTAGGTTTCTTATGCACAGATTAGTCATTTTTGTTGATAAATAAGATGTTTGGAGCTTGAGGATGATAAGAAGTATTGAAATGAGTTGGCTTGTTGTTGCCTTGTGGTTTGCAAATGAGACAATGTGATTTTTGATGAAAAGATAAATAAATTTTATCTTCTTATTCAATTTGATCTTCTCCTGATTCAATTGGGTCAGATGTTGGTGCAAGAGCACCTAGGTCATCAAATACTTTTCAATTTTGCAAAAGGGATGAGTGTTCAAATTTGTATTGAGTCAATCATAAAAGGTCATGGAAAAATGATGTTAAGCATGTTCAAGGTCATATGAGGTCTTATTTGAATGTATTTAAGGTTATGGGTAAGTTCTAGGTGGTCAAAGTGGGAAAATGCAAACAATGCAATAATGTAATATTGTTAAAAGTTGTTAAATTGGAAAAAACAAGGAAATCAGGCATATTAAGGGTTACAAGGGGTAGTTTCAATTGATGGAAAGATAATTATGGAAAAGGAAATATCTTTAAAAGGCATGTAAAGGCGATAAAAACGTAGAAGTTTGTGTTCTTGTAATTAGATTTTGAAATAAAAATTCCTCATTTCTGAGTTTGCAACATTACTCCATTGTTTTGTTTTCTTGTGTTGGTAATTTAGGAACACCCAAAGTTAAATCATAGTGTGAATACATGTAAAGAGGAGTTAGTTTCCAATTTCAAGATTTGGACTTGGTTAGTTTTAGGAAACAAAAGAATAAGAGGTAGTTTTTAGTGCCCGATAGAGTCCTTTTAAAAGCAAGTTTGAGAGTCCAATAGGGTTTTTCTTCACTACTCCACCAATGTAGGTCAAGTAAATTGGTGGAGTAGGTTAATGTTAGGATTTTTTGCATGTTTTGATGACTGTAAGTGAAATGAAAAGCAAGAATACCATGGTGGAGTTGCTGCTACACTGGAAAATAGATGATTTTCCTACACAAAGTGATGCTACAGTCATGGGTCATGAATAAATAAAGCTTGAAAAGGCTTGGAAATGATGTAGAAGGTCTTGGAAGACATAAAAAATCATGTTCCAGGTGGTGGCCAGAGAAATAGAGGGTTGCAAGAGTATTTTTCACAAAACCCTCCTTGATTTGTGTTTTTACACCCTATAAACGAGGGTTTATTGGATTAGAAAGTTTTCGTAGTTTTCAATCCCTATAAATGGTGAAATTTTGAGTTATAAGACATGCTTGAAGACTGTGTTTGAGGTTTTGAGTGATTTGGAATGGTTTTGAAGGGGTCTCCTTTGTAAAATAGGCCTAATCTACTAGCCTTTCTTCAGAAGACAGTCTGAAATATGATGATTTTCTTTATGTCAAACATCTAAGAACTTTGATATGTTGTGATGTGCTGGAAAGTGTTTCTAAATGTGCATTGATTTTTTTAATAAGCTTTGAGATAGGAATGTAACTACCCGATTCAATGGTTGACAGACCTACTAGAGGAATATGATATTGTCTGATCAAAACAAAGATGTTTTTTTAAACAGTGGAAAGGATGATATTGAGTGCTTGGTTACTATCAAACTAATGATATGATTGATGCTACTAAATTTGATTAAGGTGTATAAGACAGGTTTGGTGACTTTTATGGTTGGATGGGTGAGTATTATGAAGCCTTTTGAGCAAATTGGTGATTAACCACAAGATGATAATCAAGATTCTGTTGTAGTAGGAGTTTGTAACATGTAAATAGACTAATGCAGTCAAAATATGGTGAGTACAGTGCTTGATAATGGACTGATAATAGTGAGGTATGGTTTAGTTGATTTGTTTCCTTGGTGAATAAATGAAAGGATGAATTGTTCAAGTGTCAATAATTAGGTTTATGTTGTTTTTATGATGGTTGAGAATGATGTAAATCTAATTGATTAAGTCAAAGTTTTCTTTAATATGGTTTTTTCCTTTGAATGAGTCAATTGGAATACTGGTTAGTGGAATGATGAATGATGGCCTATGGAATGGCTAAGAGAATTTGAGTGGATTTTGGTTGAATGAAAAGTAGATTTCTGATGAAATTATATTTGATCTTCTCCTAATTCTATTTGGGATTGAAATCCCTTGAAGAAATGATGTTGATGGTGTTTATTGGATGCTCTGCATCAGATGTACCCTGATGATTGTGTGTTTTGGTATGATGCTCTGCATCACTAACTGCCTTGCCTATGCTATTGCTTACTATTATGGTTTCATAATTTTTTTCCAAGCATCCATAGTTTGTCGTGTTGGTGCACCTTTGCAAGCACATGCCTCCATGTGAAGTAATTGCATTGTGCTGCTTATGTTGACTTTCTAAACAACTATATTGTACAGTTGAAATTTTGTCATCTATCAACATCTAGTTATTTTTTATGGATTTTGAAGTAATGCTTTGAGTTTGAATGATGTGTAATGCAACGTAACCAACAATATGAATATAAACTACACAAACCTTTTAAGTAGAATTCATTAGTTAAGTTCTCTTTATTCTATTACCTCCATGTATGTTTGAGTGAATCCACTGGCACTAGGAGTTGTTTTCTTGAAACCGCCAATATTAGCCTATTCAACATCCAAAATCACATGTAATAAATTTATAATTGTTTACTAGTTACATACCCCACTGATAGGTGTATTGTAGAAATAAGTAGGTGGAGGACCGGTGTATCCAGTCTCAACATTGTGACCCTGCAATTTTATTAAAATAATAAAACTAAATTAGTTAATCTTGCATTTTAGAATCAAAAATTAATAAATTAAATTCAATGAACATGATTACTTTTACCCGACTATCAATTCCATATGCACGATGCAAAATGTCAGCCATCCTCTCCATCCCTGTAGTAGCATACAGATCATGTGTAGCAGCATACAGATCCTGTGTAGCAGCCTCCTGAGTGTCGGTAGGGTCATATGAACAAGTCACCCCGCAAGATTGACACACATGGGTTTGAAGGCCACCACCTGAAGACTCCCCTGGATGGTGCTGTACAATAGCGCTAGTATGACAGATGACACTTCGGGTCAAAGTGTTGATCGTTTGCAATGTCTCTATGTCGGCACTCTCCTTCGCAACAATAGGCATAACAATGTGCTCACGAGGTGGCCTAGTGAGAGGTCATCTCCCTTGCCGCATAGGATCTGGCTGTACTTTGGGCCTATCTTGAGCCGACCCCCCACCTCTCCCCTAGAAAGCCCTCATATCAAAATAATTTGGGATTTGGTTCAATACGAAATCACTGTATAGTTTCCTAAGAAAATATTGGGGGACTTCACAATTGTTGCATGGTAGGTAATGAAAGACCAAGTACCACCTATCATAAAAACGGTTCCTAGTCTCTTGGTGGTGGAACCAATGAATAAGAAACCTCTTCACATTGAGGCTAAGATTCTAATTTGTTCTAGGGTCAGTGAATAAAGAGCACAAATCACCTTTAGTAATTTTTAAATCTTTTACTTGTTTATATGATAGTTTATCTACATAATATGCCCTAGCTTCTTGCCTCCTATCTTGCCATCCTGTTATTTGTTGGGTTATTGAATTTACATTTTTTAACATCTATTTCATTGAATTTGCTAGTGTCATTCTTTCTGCGGTTGAAGCATTTGGATCACTCAATCTACTTATAAGATCCTCAATTTGTTTTTTGTTATTTTCAATTTCACTCCTCAAATTTTGTTGAATGTCAGGAGGGTGTTGAGTGATTGGTGGGGGAGGTTGATTTTGTTGAGGAGGATTTTCTTGTTCTTCTTTTTGAGGATTTTGAGGATTTGTATGATTATTTGCATCTCCTACAAATTAAAAATAATAATAAAATCTAACCTAAAACAAACAAAATCAACTTGAAATAAGAAATTCAAAACAAATAGCAAACAATACTTACCTCCTACACCTCTCCGTCATTGTGGCACCATCTTTGCAAAGGAAAAGAAACTATTGTTGATGAATTTTGTAGAATGCCTCCTCCTGGAACACAAGCGCGAAAAGAAGGGTTTTTGGCTGTGGGTAGAGCAGAAAAATAGACAAGATAAAATGAATAGCTTTCACTTTTTTTTGCTTTGAAAATTACATAATGCGAGTGCATTATAACGTGCTCGTGTTATGTCATTTTCAATATTTTTTTGAAGTTGGCCACAAAAGTGTAACCCAACTTCATTCACCCACCCTCTACTAAAAACATACTTCACCCACTCATTATCATAGTAGAAATTAGGAAATTTTATCCACACATCCAACTTTTTTCCCATTAAGCTAGCATACTCTAGTTTCAACTTGAAATCATCTCTTGTTAACACTTTTTCCCTAAACTCGACCAGTTTCAATGGATCTTATTCATCTCTTTGAATGAATGTAAATTCACACATCTTCTGTGTGTAATACATTTGAAGGAACCCTAGAGAACACCCTTTCTTTATCTATTTCCATTGATTTGTATGGATACTTCTTAAATTTAGGGCTCGACCTCTCAAGAACATCAATAACCCAAGAAGTAAACATTATGAACTTCTTTGAGCTAGGGTTTGTAAGAAATCATGTAAATACCTAATGGAAATTTGTAGGTAGGGTTTTGTTCAACACTTCAAATCCCATTTTCTTTGCTCTCCTCTTCAAATGTTCAAAAACAAATTTATTTTAGAATGCTCCAAATGAAATATAAAAACTTTATCTGTGACCTAAAAAGTGCATTAAATGAAATAATAAAATGAGGAAAAATACTTTCAATCCTTCATTGTATCATCACAGGGAATCCCAAATATTCCACAAATGTCAACACCAAGAGATTTCTCACTAGAGATTTCGCCAATGGAACGAGAAAACCAACCTATACATGCACCAGTATGCTAAAGACATCAACATCTCATCTTTAGCAAGGGTTTAGAAAGTTTTCTATGAAAACTCCCCTTGAGCCAAATGCCTTCTATCTAGTTTCTAGAGGAAACATCTGCACCAGAATTTGGCACAAACTTATTCTTCATATCATAGATCCTTTTTTTCTAAATCTTGTTCATCTCCTTCTTTACCTCAATCAAATCAATCCTCTTTTTTGGAATGGAGCTTTTCACATTCTTTTCCTCTGCAAAACATAGCTATGTGTCCTAGTTTATTGCATTTATAACATGTGAAACTTTGTTGCAAAGAAAACTTACTTCTTTCCATTTTAGATTTGCATTCAAAAGCCTTATTCTCAAACCCATTACATGCGTAATAGTAATCGGGGAATGATTGAGGCATCATTACCATTATTGTAATTATTCATCATCTATCTTCTACATTCACTAGCTTTATGATGAAATCTATTGCATGCATAGCAATGACCAAAAAATGACTAAATTTTTTGATTCATCTTGCTTCTACATTATACAACTTTATGTCCAAATTTATTGGAATAATAATAGTAACCATTAAAATATGGGTACCTTTATGCAATTGGTTCTATGATAGGAGGTCTATTGAAATCTTTGTTCTAGTTCTAAACATGTTTGATAGTGCTCTTCTTATCTCTAGTCTTCCTTTATTCATTATTCTCCTTTTCAACATTGTTTGGAGTTTGATTTTCCTTTGAGCTTTCTTTCCTTTCAAACCCTAATCCTTCTTTTCCTTAAAGGAATTTTGACTAGCAAGAATATCATCAAGCAAGGTGGATCTCTTCTTGAATTTATCTTCTTGGGTCTGATTTCTCTAGATCTTTCCTAAGAGATACAACTTCTTCAAACTTTGAGCATTCTACAAATTTGTCTTTCAACTTGGCATTCAAGCTATCTTCAACTCCTTTTCCTGAATCAACTTGCACTTTCATATTAGTGATTGTCTCATTTGATTGTTTAAGTTTCCCATTTGTCTCCTTGAGTTGGTCTTTAACTTTCTTGACATGATTCCTCAAATTCTTGATACATTCATCTACTTCCTTAAGAATTCCTTGTAGATCTCTATTCTCACATTCTACTTTATCCAAGCCATCAAGAGAAAATTTGAGCTCTCCTTCCATATCAACTTCACAGTCTTCTTCAGTAAACCATTCCATAATAATTTATTTTGAAAGGATAGGATACCTCCTAGTTGCCATGTGTTCAACCTCCAAGATCTACCTCAATTGTTAAGAAAATTGAAGGAACCTTTCTCTGGTACCAATTGTTGAATAATCAAAATAATAAGAGGGGGGTAAATCAATATTCCCTAAAATTCATTAACTTAAAAGTGCATTACAACACATCTCATTAAACTTGTAGAAAAAATAAAGGAACAATTAAAGCATACACCACAAAAATCAACACAAGAACACCAGATTTACATAGAAAACCCTTGGAAGGGGAAAACCATAGTGAGGATTATCTCACGTTATATCATAACTGGTTACAATAGATTACAAGAGGATCACTACTTGAAGGGCTCACTACCTGAAGGACTCACTATCTAAAAAATAGGAGGGCTCATTTCCCAAGGAAGATCACTTCTAAAATTAAAAAAGATATACAAAAGGATGGGTCACTGCCATAATTGATCTGCTTACAATGCATCTACTATATGTTGAAGGTACATTTCTAGTTAGGCTCAAAAAAATGACTTTACACACTGCATACCTCACTATCACAATTCACACTTCACTACACACCTCACATCATACCACTTTCCATCTCATCATACACACAACTAAATTTTCCTTCTATGTATATATTCTACAAACAATCATATCATCAATTAGGTTAGCCAAATTAGATGAAATGTGTGACACCATAACCTGTTGACTCAAAACTCCATCATACAAACCTTGTGAAAGTAACCAAAGAATTTTACTCACCAAAATAGGTCAACATGACCTATAGATACTCTTATGAATCTCCTCCATACTCAATTTAGTTCTCTGTGACCCCAAAACCCTTAGGTCAACACCACACAACAAAACTAGTGAAGCAACAACTAAATCATGGACCAATTGTTCATCCCAAAACATGACACATGGAGCACAAAACCACTTGAAACTCAAAGTGCACACACATTTGACATCTTCAAGCACTTCCTGAAATCCACACAACACAATGATTATCTCATTTAAACACAACCAATTTCCCAAAAACACTTGGTCTGCTCTGGACTATATACATATTGATAAACCATTACTTGTACAATGGGTTTACATCAATGCCAACACCATACATCATCATGCTCATGTTGCCAAAAAATTTCCCCTTTGTCATTAATGGCTACACACTTCTCTGCTTCACTGCCCCTTTGACATCATGGGAAAAGTGTACTAAATACACATGTCATCCCCTTATTGATGTATCTATATGAGAATAACTCCCCCTATCTATGTTACCCATCACCAAAAATACAAAATTGTAGTGCAACACCATCTACTAACTTCACATATGTACATTGATATCAATCATTGACTATAGAATTCAAAAATGTATACCTTAACTGGATGAGGGAAATATACCCTGATATGATGCCTTTAATTTTGCAAGGTGTGCCTCCCAATCCTTCTTGGAAAAAGCCAACATGAACTCTAGTTTTCAAACTACATATAGAGGTTTTCTCCTTCTTCTAGAGAGCTGGGCACTGTTGTCTCTTGCACAACCTTCCCCACATTGGCCAAAACTCCAATTAAAGAGGTAAACCTTACAAGTTTACCATATCTCAGAGCTAACTATACTGCTTTATGATTTTCTCTTTTTGTTCATATAGTAAGAATAATTTACGGTGCAAATTTTCAATGACCACTCTAATTGCTCCATTCCCATCATTCACTACATCATACGCACTAGAGGATTGAGCAATTTGAGACTCAGTTGAGTCCATCTAATCCTTTATGCTCTTTGTAGACACTGGCCATTTCAAAAAAATATGAAACAGTTGTTTGACCTCCTCCAAACACTTTTGAACATCCTTCAAGTTGCCTTGCAACTTTGTGTGAGAAGTAGTGCACTTATTTGAGGCATCAAATAGCCTCTTATCATCCATCTTCTTTGATACTTCCCTTTCAATCTTCTCTTCTCTTCCAAACCAGGAGAGTACTCCTTAAAAGAATCTAGTAGAAATTTCAACTATTATACACTTGATAAAGAAGTATCAATGGATACTCTGGGAAGGCCTTCTAGAAATACCTTGACAGTTTCATCAACCAACTTTGTGCTCTTCTGGTGAGTTTGAAGTATCTCAATTCTTGCAAATGCATGAAATACATCACCAAGTTGTAACTTATTGAGAGGAGAGATCCTATCCATATCCACTTGACCTTGTTGCATAGGAATTTGTAATAGTTGTGCAGAAACCACTGGTTGGAACTGCAATTTCATATCCAAAAGATCTTTGAATGAATCTCTCGAGGGTCCAAAGGATTCACAAACTATTTTAGTGCTTTCTTTTACTTGTGTATAATTCTTCTCTTTATCTCCACTGCCATAACACTCTTCATCAATCTTCTCAACTTCTGGAGGAGGCATAATTTATTCATTTTGAGCTTTAGTCTTCACTGAGATTCCTTTCTCATCTTCTTTGCTCTACTCAATACTTATCTCCATATCCGGAAGGGTCTTATATTTCAACATATCTTCTTGCTCATGTTTCTCATTGATTGGATCATTGCTTTTCAGGAGAGATGTATCTTATTGCATTTGATCTTCATCACTTAGAGAAGCTCCCAACTCCTTAAGAAGAATTTCAAATCTTTTCAATGTTTCTCTCCTTAGCTTCTCTATTCATCCTTGTCTTTTCCCATAAGATTATTTACTCTTTTTTTTGTCCTAAATTTTTTGGGAACACAACTGAGACAACTTAGCTCTTTCCTCATGAGATAATGAGGAACTAATCTTCTCCAAGGAAAAAGTTTTCATCTTTGCATTTTTTACAATTCCCTCTTGTCTTCTTGCACTCAATACACCTTTTAAATCATTTGAGAACTGATCCTTTATATCACATAGGCTAACATTAAATATCACCATGTATTTGAAGTGGCCTCTTCAATTGCTACCTTATCTATATTAGTTCATGCTAGATACATGCAGTTGTATTCTTAAATATTCCAAACTCTATTGTAGCATAGTTGAATAGTGCATCAATCTTCATAAGATTGTTCTCACAAACCAAAGGGATTTCTTCTTTCTTCTTTCCCTTTTTTGTACTAGTCTCTTCCTAAGAGACTTTTGATTTCCTTTTTTGGACCAATTGATGTTCTTCCTCTTCCTCTTCTTCTTCTTCTCGATTGATATACCTAACTCTTGTCGCTTTTTATTTCTTCTCTTTGGATCTTTTTGTTGCTTAGGAAGGCTAGATATTTTTATCTTCTTCAAACCACCTGTTGGTTTTATTTTGAAGGGCTTTGAAATAGTAGGTGTGGAGGCTAAGGTTTTTCCTTACCTTCTTGATCTTTGTGGAGTCTCCAGAGGAGTAGATGTACCTTTGGATGGATTAGGGTTTAAGGCATAGTGTCTAGGTTTGAGGGTTTAGGGATAGGGTTTGATATTTAAGATTTAAGGGTTGAGAGTTGATGCTTTATGGATAGGGCTTAGGGTTAAGTGAGAGACCTATATGGCTAAGGAGGGATGGAGAGGTAGAAAAGGAGTGATTGAGAGACCTAGAGATGAGAGAGGTAGAGAGGTGAGGGGAGAGATAAAAAAAATGAGAAAGTGAAGTTTACAACTTGAGGGAAAGATGGGTAAGAAGGGAGAGAGGTGAAGAGGTTCGAGAAATAATGAGAGATCTGTTTGAGAGATATGGAGGTGAGAGACCCTATGGAGAGAGGGTTGAGATACATAGGGGGAAAGATAGGTGCGAGAGATAGAGGGGGGGATGGGTGGGTAATGAGACAATGAGTTAGGAAACCTTTAGAAAATCAACATTTTTATAACATGAGCATGTTTTGAAGAAGTTGAGATATAGTTTTTTTGTATAGCAAGAAAAAATGCACTCGTGTTATAATGCAAGTGCATTTTGGCTTGCTCTAAAAATGGTAAAAAATTCAGCACACTTGTGATCCAAGGATGCATGTTCTATTATTCTGCTGGCTATGTGTGTGTGTTCAGATAAAAAAAGCTTTTTGATACTATTGGGAAGTGCACATGCAATTTTTTCACATTCTACCACCTTTGCATGAACTTCCCACCACCTTTTTATGGTTTTCTAACTTAGGAAGGAGGAAATAATAGAGTTTTCACATTGAATTTGATATATATCAATTCAAGTCTCAATTTTTCTAGTGTTTCAATGTTAATTGTGATTGAATTGTAGGAATTTAACATTATACATTGGTTATTTGTCTTGTTGTTATTAATTATATTTGAGTGATATACAATTGAGCAGTGAAAAGGAAGAAATCTTGTGAAAAACTAAAATTTTTGAGGAGTTTGATTCAAGAAGAAAAAAGACTACATAATTGGGTAGTTCCTCCATTCAAATCTTCATTTTTTAGGTGCTAGTTGTATTCGCTAATGTATGGACTGTGAAGCAGGTTGTCTAAGAGAAATGGAATTTCTCCACATTTCTTTGTGTTGAGGTTTCTTGTCTTTTGGATCTATGAAATTTCTAATATTTTCTATATATATCTTCCTTTGGAGTGTTTCATGTTTTGGTGCTCCGCAAGGTTAGATTCATGAGTTGTTGTGCATGGCAGTTTGACTGGTTACATAGGATGCTTGTGTTCTTTAGTTGTATGTGGTTGTGGTAGTATTATTGGATAATATTTTGGTGATGGAATATTCTAAAGTGTTGTATGATGTTGTGTGTGGTCCACAAATTGACTTTAGATCTATTGAAGTTTGTACTAAAATGTTTAAGGGTTAATACAAGTTTGGTCGATCTAGAAAGTTAGCGCTAATTGCAAAAGTGATTTGTTGCTTGTGGAAGCATGGTGTTGTATGTCTATGTAGATTTTGGTCCTAGTTAACCCTTGGTGTGGTCCACCTTCACTTCTTTCCACTGTGGAAGTGTATGGTTCCGACTTATTTGGTGTTTTCACATTTAAGGTGTATACATTTCATTATAGTCGACTTGAAGATGTTTTTCAAGTTACGAATGGTATAAATGCAAGGTAGATTATTGTGTGTGGTGTGTTGTGGTGTGAAATACGATCAAGTGTTGTGTAATCTTTGACGATTAAAACTACTAGAAGCAATGAGCAGAAGGTGCCTACATTTTTAGTGTACCTAAAGTTACTAGAGGTAGCGAGCTAAAGGTTGTGGATGGTGTAGAGTTGTTATGGTGAATATTCCTATTGCTTTGAGATAGATTTCTCTTTGGAATAGTCTTCTTTCTTCTTTCTAATCTGACAGTGAGCCCTTCTTTCTTTTAGGCATTGAGCCCTCCAACAGCGAGCTTATTGTATTTGGTGTTATTCATTTATATTATGACATAATCCTCACCGTGGTTTTTCCCTTCTTGGGTTTTCCACGTAAATATGGTGTTCTATTATGCATGGTGTTTGATGTGTTACTGTTTCATTTATTCACATTCATGCTAATTCTGATTAAGGGTTTAAAGTCTAATAAGGATCTAAATGTTAATGAGGGTTTGATGTTTTTAATGTACAACTGATTCACCCCCCTAGTTGTCTTGTGCATCTAACAAAATGAACCAGATGCATTCAACTAATTAGTAATTTGCACATTCACCTACCAAATCTTGATTAAAATAATCAAAGGTCAACCTTACACATGACTCAAAATGGACAAGGCTATAAAAATAACATTTTCAATCTCATCCACCATTCATTTATCCTCTAGCTTCCCCTATTAGAGAATTCCAAGATCAAAAAGCATGAATAAATAACCTTCCCCAAGTGAAACAATGAGCACAATAAGATGTCTATCATATAATATGAAAAGTGTGTAAATATAATGAGAAAAATTTCTTATATAGGAAAGGATGAGGAGGTGAGAAGGTAGGAGTGAAACTTTGCCTACCCCTCCAAAGGTACAACACTTGTGAGCTCAATTGACATGTGTGTGAGCAAGTGAAGAGTATGCATATAATAGGTGTCTCAAGTGATGAGGAAACATGTACCTCAATGCTATGAAGTGAGACAAAAGCCTAAATTCTTAAGTAAACTTAAGCTATGAGTGTGAATAGGTCAATCCTAAAAAGGTGATTAGCTAACTAGGTGTGATAATGACACTATTTCCACTAACACCCCCCTTAAGTGAAACTTAGGGAGTAATGTATGTAAGATGATGATCCCAAAATACTAGGCCATATTATGTATGCATGTAAAAATTTCTCATAAAGTGGAGTAAAAAAGAAAAAACTTGTGCAAATTAAAATTCCTCTCTAAAATAGAAATGATACAAATACAATAAAATGTACAAGTGAAGAAGATGATTGATAGTTAAAGGAATCATCATGCCCCTCAAGGACTACTTCTAGTACAATGTAAAAATGTTCCCCCCATAGGAGAGAAAAGAGATAAGGTCATGTGATTCCCCAGAATATGTGAAGTAATGAACTCCATGTGAGGGAATGCTTCCTCCCAAAACTGAAAGGAGAAGAGAAACTGTGCATCCTCCCCTCAAAATGATGCATGTAGTGCTGGTAGATGCTTGAAACTATATGTTGAATTTTATTTGTGATTGTTGAACAACTTTTCTCCCCTTAGGAAGAAATAATACCATAAATGTGAGTAATATGACTTCCATTCTTGATAGGAATATGTAAGAAGTAAGATCAATGATTCTAAATTTTGCACATGATACAAAGATTGAAATGATGATTCCTTTGAATTATGCTCAATGATCTATCCAAGCCAATGTTGATGTGTGATGGATGATGATAAGATGGATTGGGTACCATATGCGATTTTGAAACAAAGACCATGAATGTATGGTGATAATTGGATCAATGTGAATTTTATATTGCTATAGATGATGTCAACATAGATGATGATTGAGTTTGATAGGTCAAATCATGAATGTCTACATAATCTGTTATGATAGAAGTTGATGTAGGTGAGATAAGAGCAATATCCAAAGATGGAAATGGTGATGAAACTTTATCAAAGCTGACATCAAAGAGAAGATGAATTTCCTTAATAGTGTCATCCAAATTTACAAGATGGAATTATACAAACAAAAATATGATGTTTGGTAGATATGCATCCCAATGTGGTAGATTCAGAATAATAATAACAATATCCTAATGCCAAGTGTTCTTGAAACTCATGGATGATTCAATAAAGGATTCAAATGTAGCAATAGGTGATGTGGGAGATGATATCTTAATGCAAGCCATGTGACTACATTGTTCATCCCCAAATGATGGTGTCTCATAAGATGTCTAAGTGAGACTAGATGGTTTTTTGCCATGTGCTAGAATAAGATGATTAGGTAAGGAAATACCATGATCAACAATAAGTTGCTTCATTTTAGCACTTTGATATTAAAGAAAATATTTGTTGTACATATTTTCATTCCATAATATCCACATTTTATTTTCTATTTATTAGGAGGATTATGAAGAATATTTTAATCAAAGGTATTTGGTGTGAAAGACATGATCACATTAACCAAAAAACTCAAAAATGAAAAACACCTAGATTTCCCCCTTGATTCAAAGATCCCCCCCAAGAATAATTAGTTCTAATAGTAGCCCCCATTACAATGTGCAAGAGAATTATAATTTTTTTTAAATATTGGATGCAAAATCAGCCATTTATAATGCATAGTTATATTTACAATGATTTGATATGCATAAAAAAAAGTTTGCAAACTTTCAATAATTGGGGTGAAAGTTATGCCTCGTCAAAATTTATTTACAATTATAACCTTGAAGAGAAAAATGATATTAAATAACATCAAATCTAAAATGTATCAATGTCAAAGTCTTCTAAATGGAAATATCGTTTCATCAACTATTCACAATAAAAAATCAGACTCCCCATTTGCAATTTATGCAAAAACAAAAAAAAAATCTCACTTTTGATCAACTTATAGTTAATTTTACAAACTACTAATTATTAGAAAAAATGGTTTGTATAGATAATAATGATAATTAATATTGAGTTAAAGGGATAAGAGCTATTGGGAGAGAAAAGGGGACGATTGTGAAGAATATCACACATGGAGGCAATGTTCACCAAGTTTGTTGGTGTGTGCAAGTTGAGTGAATATGTGGAATCTTCACCACCTTGCAATAAATAAGGACATGACCTACATGAAATGAAACCCTCGAGGAGATATTGATGCCTTGCATAGGGTTGATGAAGATTACTTGCAATAGATAATTATTGTCATTTTGGTGATATGCCTTGTTCACACACAAATCTACAACATTACTAACACCTTGCACATAGATGTGCATTGTGAATTTGAATTATAGATCATGGATATCATCCAATGCCTTTGATATGGTTGATCTTTCGTCCTCCTATGGATTTAACCGCTAATGGTAATTTTCCCCTCTTCTTTCTATTTTTAGCTTGCAAAATAAGTCACAAGAATACCTACAACTCACCACTAGATCTTGACATTTGATAACTAGTGAATGACTCCAATCAACTTTTAAAAACTAGATGTATGGTATGGAAATATAAAGTATCTTTATCACCCATGCTCAAGATCATGCAAGTGACAGTGAAAATGAAATGTGATAAACACTAAATAGATACAAAAGATCCTTTGCATAAAAATTGCACTCAAATTTGTGGATCAAAATGCCTCTAGATGAGTGTGGAAACTATGATGTCCAATACAATAGACCAATATCACTACAAAATATTTGAAACTCTCATGAAAATTGCCGTTGAATTTTTTAGGTCATGCACAAATAAGATGTCACATTTAGTTATGGAAGGTAGATGGAGGCTAAGTGGAGCAATAGTTGATTTGTTGGGGTGTTGAATATGAAAAAAATTCCATGCTTGGTGTGGATAACACTAGAAAACTAGGCTTAAAACCTCTTGAAATACCAAAAAGATATCCATTAAATTCTTCAAAATAGGCCAATTTGATTAGAGAGTTAGGCGGATTAACCAAAACCCTACACAAATAAAAAATAAAACCTACCAAAGAGGCCAAATAGTCCAAGTAATTTTTACTACAAAGAACAAATTATGTGTCCAAAATGCAAAATGGGTAGATGGGAAAAGGGTCAAATTTCCCCTTTGCTAATTTTTTTTTAAAAATTACAAATTTTATGTACCATATAGGTTTTTACGTTACTATATGGATTTGTACAGTACAACAAAGTACATAAGCCTAAAATTTTTCAAAAAAATCAAAGTTATCAAAATTAAAAAGGCATTTCTTCATTTCTTGAGCCTTCCAAATATAATGTAAGTATCCATTTGGATCCATGACACTCTGATGATAGGGATATATATGGGATTCAACTTTATGTGGGAAGAAACATGCTCTCATGTCTTTGATACCATGTTGGAGAATGCCAAGATCATAAAACTCGAATTAATAACCTTCCACAAGTGAAACAATGAGAATAATAGGATTTCCATCATATAATATGAAGATTGTGTAAATAAAATGATAAACCTTACTTATATAGGAAAGGATGAGGAGGTGAGAAGATAGGAGTGAAACTCTAACTACCCCTCCAAATGTCAAAAACTTGTGAGATCACATGGCAAGTGTGTAGCAAGTATACATGCAATATGTGTCTCAAGTGATGAGGAAAAATTTCTCAATGCTATGAAGTGAGACAAAATCCTTAAAGTCCTAAGTAAAATTAAGCTATGAGTGTGAATAGGTCAATCCTAGGAAGCTGATTAACTAACTAGGTATGACAATGACACTATTTACACTAACAATGTACACTGATCACATGATGCCATTTTTCATCTTCTATTTCTAGCTTATATGAGAATCAAACATAGCTCTCCATCTCAAGATATCTAATCTCATTCATCCATTTATTCAACCTAAAGTCTCTAAAATGAACCATTTCTAATCCATTTTCAAGGATGAAAGTTAGATGTATTTTTTTTACATTGTAGGAACGTGAACCCACACTCTAAAATTTTAACCATAAATTAACACTAGGAGCAATCACCTATAGATGATGCAACATGATACACATGAAGATCAATGCTTCGACAAGGAGATACCAATAATAATTATCAAGAATAATCATTTTAATTGATTTTTGTGTGAAATGCATTTATGCCTCTAGGGTCTTGCACAATCAAGACATGAAAGCATTATAAAAAAGGGAAGGTTAATGCAATATTTTTGAAAAAAAAAGGATCCATGTGTGAATTCTTAGTAGATTTGTACCTTGAAAGAAGGAATTTTTCAAGGAATAGAGCCATGAAACTATATTCTAATATGACATATCACAAGGACTTTCAACAACTCAAAGTTATACGAAGGGGTCAAATAATATTTTGTGTGGAGGTCAACTATTGTGAAGGTATAGAAAGGGTAGCATTTAATGGTTAGGACCTGCACCCACAAAGTAATAAGAGCCATTCAAGAATGATGCATGATAAATAATAATCAAGATAGCTATCGAAATACTGTGCTCATAAAAACTATAAGAGAAGATTTTATGTAATCATAGGGATTGTGTGACAAGTTTGTGAAGAATTACTTGAAAGTATTCATCATGATATTCAATAATAGAGGTTGTTGGGAATGAGAAACATAAAACTAGTAAGGATCTCTCTTACGAGTTCATGTGACACAAGATAGTGATTAATTTCAAGTTTTTCATGATCATTGAATAATGGGGATCTTATGAAAAAAGGGAGGATAACAATCTCCAAGAAAAACCTTATGGAGAAATGACCTTGAACATAGTGATGAGCATACATGATAGTTACAAGTGATTGGATAATTATGAATAGGGAAAAGATGATCTCAAAATATGAAAGAGTTGTGAAAAGACTTCAAAGGATACTATTCCATAGAAAGGATAGCCCTAAATGGAAATAAAATGTTCATGACAACTATTCAATGCACAAAATCAATAACAGTGTTCTATAAGTAGTAATAGATGAAGGTAAAGAGGATAGTCAAAAAAGACTATAGATGATAGTCTATAATTTCATAAAAGATGCTACAAGATAGTCATAATGATAATGGCCTCAAAATATATATCACAATGTTTTATGAAGAGTATCCTATGTGTGACAATGTTTTATGAAAATATGTGTATGAATAGAATCCTACAAGCTAGTATGAAAACCTTGAATGAAAATGTCACAATGACAGTCATACAAAGTTAGAAGACCTATATAATAGCAAGAGATCATGAAAAATAGGTAGAGAGAAGTGAGAAAATGGTATGATTGATGGTTGAGAAGGAAAATATTGAAGGTTTGTCACATATGATAGATCATAAAGCATCAAGACATTTCTCATGATAAAAAATATATATAGGATTGGAATAATCATTGAAAGTGAACACTACAGGAGGGATGTGAATAGAGATTCAAAGCAATCAAAGGTAAACAAAGACTATGTAGAGGTAGAGGAATAGTGGAATGATGTATGACAAACACAATGGAAGAAGATCAAATCACAAGTATAAAAGAATGCAAAATAAGGAGAAGAGTGAAAGAGGCCATAATGAGTAAGATATGTGAGAATTTCAGGCCCTATAAGTTCTCCTACACCCTCCAAAGAAGTCTTAATTACCTCAAACTCTTGAAAGCCACTTGTATAATCAACATATAGATAAGGCTATGGCAATTAGTATGAGATGGAGCAATTGCAAGCATCTAGGAAGTAGTTTGAATATCTTCCATGTATCTAAGAGAATGAAGACAAAAATTGCACACATCTAAGGGGTTAAAGAGCAGAAGCAAGATCTAATAGAATAAAAATAAGTTGAAATTTTCAAATATTATCCTTCTCTAACATCACCTAGGAACAAGGATTCAAAGCAAAGGAGTACTTTTTCTAGCACCCAAGTGGAGGTCAAATAGTTAGCACAAGGAAAGGAAATATCATTAATAGCCTTAATTATGTATTATGTTCTCTCCTATGTTGGGATAGAGAAAGGGGATGCCTAGGGTTGGTTCTTAGGCAATTCTTTCTAGTATAAAAAATATAGAAGTAATGTAACTCATTAGTAGGACCTTAAGATTGAATAACTCAATTTTGGCTAAGAGAAGTATTGAGAGACTTATTATCTATTGTAAAAATTTATTTTGATTAATTAAAAGCCATAATTTTTCCCATTCTATTTTTTTTTCTTGTGCATGTTATGAATTGATTCATTTTTTCTTGTGATAAAATATTTGTCCTTGGATTAGTCTCAATTTATTTCCTTTTATGCAGTAAAACATTAGTTTACATGTCATAGTCTATTTTATTCTATCAAGTTTCATGTTAGAATTCAATTGTGAATGTTGTTTCCTTTTAAGAATTATCATAAAATTGAAAACCTTTCTATGAAACACTAATAGAAACATGTCAAAAGGTGAATTGTGCATAGTCTATTGGTATTTATAAACATATTGTGCAAAATTAAAGTAGATGCAAGCCACTAAACATTTGGTGTATCACTCCTTTTAGGATTGAGTTCAATTTTATGTATTTTTTCTGCCTATTTTCCTTGTGAAGTAGTAGTAGGATAGATTAGTTTAGTTGAAAACCAATGGCACCAACCCTCTCTAGAGACTCACTCCAATCTATAGGAAACCCACAACCTTGGAGTATTTTGATGATATTATCTGAAGAGAGAGTTAACTAATTATTCTCTCAAGAGTGCATTCAACATTTGATAATAGTTATTGGCATGCTTGGTGGGACTATTTATGTTATTAAATTCATTTATTCACTTCATTTTCTTGTTTTTTTAAGATTGTAGGAATTAGGTAGCCCCCCTATAAACTAAAATGTGCTTGGTAAAAAAATTGCATGTTGTATCTAAGGGTTAATTTTAAGTTTAGTTTATCAAATGAATTGAAAGAATGAACCCAAAGAAATAATGAAGTGCAACGGAACAATAAATGAAAACACGTAAAATAGAACAATCTCACCCAATGTTTTCATTCTCCATGGCTGATCTCCATTACACCTTCTAACTTGTTGATTTGTGTTGCCCTCAGATCAAACATGCGAGCAATCCTTGACGAAGTCCTACACAAGCTTTGAAGGATTTTCTTCTAAAATGCCTATGCCTATGACAGTATTATTGAAATGCCTATGCCTAAAATGTGCCAAGACTAAGTGGAATAAATGTTGCAATTCTTGTGAAATATCTATGTCAGTGCGTAATCTAAAAATGAGAGGAAAATAGCATTTTATAGAAAATGCCATTTTGATTGGACATATGAGATCGACTTTTGACAGAGACCTAAAATCAGCGGACAAGATTAATTCTGATAATCCCTAATCAGGGTTAGGGAAAAATCCTTAAGTGAATGGTCGAGATGCCATATGAGAAAATCAAATCGGCGGTGGAGAATAAATGAGATAATTAATTTCAAAAATAAAGATTTTTGAAAATCAAGAAGATAAAGACTGCCTGATTTGTGAGATTCAAAAAATCAAGAAGATAAGAGTTGAACTGAAGATCAAATTTGGAAAATCAAGAATCTGCCCGATTACTTGATTTTTAGAAGATTAGTTACCATTTTGAATTAAATTAATTCAAAATATGGATTTTGTGAAATAATAAATAATCGATTTTCAGATTATTTACCAAAATGGACTATTAGTTAAGAATGTGATGACATTTTAAATAATTTTGTTTATTTAAAATGAGAGGAATATTAATTTTGACAATTAAATAATTAAAGATAATTATTTAATTTGGAAGATAAGATTAATAATTAAATAAATTAATAAATTCATTTAATTATGAGGATTTAGTGACATATTAAATAAATAAACGGAATTCATTTATTTCATAATTAGGAAAAAATAAATGAAGAAGGGTAATTAAATAAATTAAGAAATTTATTTAATTAAGGGAAGACTTAGAAAATTAATGACGTATTTAACAAATAAATAAAATTTATTTATTTAATAATCATGAAGAATAAAAGGTCATGAATTATTTAATTAATAGTCAAATGTGGACCAAAGACATAATTAAATTTCATAATTATGCTAGGATGAAAGTGGTTAAATAGAGCTTGCAAGCCTAGGTCATTTTTAAGTGTCTACACATGTGACCAATGATGTTGGTGGGATATGCCCTCTGACACCATAGGGAGGAAGGGGAGACTGGAACTCATGACCTCTTGCCTGCAACAAGATGCTTTCACCAATTGAATTAGGCCATCCACCTCACTTCATTTTCTTGTTAATATTGGTATTCATATTAGTAATTTTTCTCGTGGAAGCACTTTTTGACATACGTGGTGAAGTTCTATCACTTTGGATTTGAGAATATTCAATGCAACAAGCTTATGAGAAGAGTGCATACCAAGGGTAGCTCAAAGTATTTTTAATATTTATAGCTATCATCACCTAAGAGGAGAGGAAGAAAACTATAGAAAATCCCAAGTGTTTCAATAAGAACACATTCTACACCTTCATTTGGTAGGATTTCTCCTTCTTGCACTCCTTTAAATCAATTACCTCTAATTCCTCTGGTTGCACTTAGGAATCAATGCTTTCTCACATTTAATGAGGTATCCCATTAAATATTTCTCAACACAATTAAATCCCCAAGGCTACCCTCAAGATTATTTCATTATTCTTTGGAGAAGATCAAACGACCCCCATTGAGCACATAAAATATTTTGCAAACATGTGTCTAGACAACCATATAACTAAAGAAAATTTGGTAATTAGGATATTGGTTACCTCATTAAAAGAGAAAGATTTAAATTGGTTTTTAATTTTGAGGGTCAACTCCATCAACACATGTGATCGATTGGGAGGAAAAAGTGTAAGAAATTTGAAGACAATTAGACCATTTATCTTTGGTGGAGTAGCTGACTACAATCAATGGAGCTTCTCATGAGTCTATGATTGATTTCAACTTTCATTTTCAAAAGACATGGGATGAAATTCCACAACTAGTAATAACATAACCTAAATATGTATATCTATGTTATTTGAGAGCATTAAACAATGACCTATAAGTAATGATCCAATCAATGGGTGGATCAACACTCCCAATGCATATAGGTTGTCATTAGAGCTGAGAACAACCTCATATAGGATGGTAAAATTGCACCAAGGCCTCTCATGCTCATATTTGGAAAAATACAACCCTTTATCCCTTCCCAAATACTTGTAATTGCACCATACCAACACCTATTAGTCAAGTATCTACTCAAGGAAAGTATGCTCCAACCCAATCAATTGAACTCCGAGAGCTAAAAATCATTCTCTAAATATTTGAAAATGAATTGGTAAAGCTTAAGAGACAAAAAAACACAAAATTACCAGCCTTACCAAATTTCATATCAATCTAACTAGCCTAATAGGCCTCCATTTCAAGTCAATCCCCAAGTCCAGAGGCAAGATATCAATGCTAGACCCTTTCAAGCTTATAATCCTAATGTTTCCAACACCTCTAGAGATTTAGTGCCTATCCAAAATAACTTAGCACAAGACTATAAATATGGATTTCCTTGCAATCAGCCACACAACCAAGCTACATACTGTAATGTTGTATTGAACCAATCTTTAATGGTGTAAAATACTTCAAATATGCCTTAGAATTCCACCTCATGAAGTATCATCATAACAAGGTACCCTTCAAAAATAAAACAAAAATTATGTGATTATCTTAAATTGGCAAGGAGAAGAATTTTGTATAGTTAACCAACTGCAAGGACAAAATTAGTCATATTATTGAATTGTAGCCAACACAATAGCAAAGAAAAAGAGATATAGAGTTAGAGTAGCTAGTTGATAAAGGGCCATTCCATGATTCTCTAATGAACCAAGGGGTTTTTGGTTTGTTTTCCTCTCCAAATTTGAAAGTATTGCAAAGAAAGAAGGTTGTGGAAAATAAGGAGCAACCTATAGGCCAATCCTAACCAGCACAAGTGCAAGGAGACACTGTTGTTCCTATAACACAAAAAAAGTTTAGTATAGTCCATTTTAACATTATTGAATATATGAAGAAAACCAATATTGATATGTATGAGTGAGAATCATTGTCCATTCTTGAGAAAAAATATCTTTTACAAGCTTCCCTATTAAACCTTAGTGTGTCAAACGAGTCTTCAATAGATCATCCAAAACTGGTACTTACAAATACACCTTCATCTAAGAGTTAGCAAAAGACCAAGGATGTCAAAACAACCTCCTTTTTATGTCTCTTTAATCATTGGCAAGAATCTGGTTCACAATTGCATGATAGACTTAGAGGTAAATAATTTAGTCATGTCTAAAATAAATAGCTAAGAAATTTGGTCTTGAATATAAACTTCTTGCCAAAGGATTTTTACAACTAGATGGAAGAGATATAAAAATTGTAGGAGTCATGATTATGATATTTCTATTAGGATTCAACCATGTAGTTTTTAGAGTCCTTTGTGAAGCATCACCTAGATGCAATAAGTGGCAAGTGGACTGTTCATCCTCATGAGAGATGGGCTCTTGTAAACCACTACTCATGAAACATGGGTTAATGAATGACTAAAAAAATTACATGATTGAATCTTGATAGCTATATCATAATTTGAAACACTGTGGAAAATGCATCCTACTTATCAATTGTAGGAGTCATCAAAGGGTTGATTCTAACATTGCATACCTATCCAAACTTCTCAATCCCATAAGATGTCTTCGTCATAGACCTACCACCTTACTTTTCCTTGATCTTATCTAGAGACTTCACATCAAATATTGGAGGTTAATTATCTTTTGATTGGTCACACATGTTGTTTAGAACTAGATATGGCACTAAATTTACCATAACATTAAAGCCTATTTCCAAGGATCACATTAAAATTTATATTCCAAGTGTTGTCAATGCAAACTATATTATTTTTTACCAAGAGGAGAATCCTATTGTTCAAGAACCCAACAATCAAACAAAATACATGCCTGATTTATTACTTGATGATTCGAGGGCTAAATATCACGAGGCTAATCCATACACACATTTGGAAGAGATGGGTCTTGGTATCTATTATATGCATGAAGAGAAATCCATTGTAACTAACCTTGTTATGAATGATGGTCAACATATAGTGTTTTGAAAATATACTTTGATGGGTCTAGAATAAAAATAGAGTTGGTGGAGGTGCAATATTAGTGTCTCCAAAAGGAGAGAAGTACTATTCAACTTTCAAGTTTTAGTTCAACTATACCAACAAAATAGTTGAGTATAATGGTATTATCCATGGTTTATTATGGGTTAGAAAGAAAAATATAATTTATCTACAAGTGTTTGCTGATGGTGAGATGATTATAAATTAGGTAAGAGAATTACATGTAACCAAAAATTATTTTATAACGTCTTACAAGCATAGGGTATAATATATTATTGAATATTTTAATTATTTTAATGTGTAATCTATCTCTAGAGAAAATAATAAGCATGTTGATAGGTTAGCTACCCTATTATCTCAATATGAGATTCCTAATGATATAAAAAATGATATGGTACAAAATCATGTTAAGGTGGTATTAACACCACCTATTCCTTATAATAATGTTCATTGGAAAGTTTTGGATAGTGACCAAAAAATTATTTGTTTTTAGGAGAGAAATTTGAGTTCTCAATTAGGAATAAAGATAAATTACAACATCAATATGGGGGAAAAGTCATAAGTTGAAGTATAACAAACTATCAAGAGGTTTGGTCACTTTGGAATCCATTTTCACTACTGATAATTAGATTAGAAAGCAAAAAGTAAGCACAAAAATTAAGAAGAAATATTATGAAGAATTTTTCATTTTCAAAGATGAACTCCTCAAACTTGACAAGGTGTGTACATAAGAATAAATGCATGCTTTCATTCAACTTTGTCAAGAATACACTGATATATTTGCATGGGACTATAATTATTTAAAAGGTTTTGATCCAAGTTTAGCACAACATAATATTGAGTTAGATCCTAATGCTAAACCTATGAGGCAAAAATAAAGACGTTTGAATCCAAAACTTGATCCCCTTATGAAGAAAGAGTTGAACAAATTGATAGAGGGAAACATTATATTTCCAACAAACACACATCCTAGGTCTAAAAATTTAGTACCTGCAAAGAAGAAAAATGGAGAGATGAGGTTATGTATTGAATTTAGAGAATTTAATAGAGCCCCTTTGAAATACCGTCATCCTTTTCCCTCAATGGAATAAATATTGCAAGTTTTTTCAAGTTCAAAATATTTCTCCCTCTTTGATGGTTATTCTGGTTATAACCAAATTTTAGTGAAGAAGACCAATTTGAAATAGCATTTACTACTAAATGGGGAACCATGTCTTATAGAAATATGTTGTATAGTTTTTACAATGCAAAGGAAACATTTTAAAGATCCATAGTCATGTCATTCCAAGGATTAATGAACAATTTTATACTTGTATATCTTAATGACATGAAAATGTTTTCAAAAGATGTTAAGGATCAGGTTTTTCACCTATGATAGGTTTTTGATAGGTGTAGACAATTTGGAGTCTCACTTAATCCGAAGAAGTGTATTTTTTGTTTATGAAGGTAAGCTCCTTACTCATGTTATGTGAAAATATGGAATTTTTATTGATCCTAATAGAGTGAGTGTCATATTAGCCTTAATTTTTTCTTACAATTAACTTCCTAAGGAGGTTTATCCCTAATATTGATGAGAAATAAGCAGGTTCAATACCAATTGTTGGAAATTCAATCTCTATCCAAATATGATTTGAATGAATGAGATACAAGGCTTGGACTACAACAACATGAAAATTTGAAACTTATATGCAAATCTGAAAATTAAGTTTCCTTAATGAGGAAACACAATGATTAGATCCATCTTCTTTATGATGCCAAAAATCGGTCAACATATCATGCTTCTTAAACACTACCTTATGTGAACTATAACATCAATAAATAAATAATATCATCAACATAAGATAGCAGAAATGAGGCACAACATATCAACACAAGATCATCACATAACACATGATTTACGTGGAGAAGCCCTTGCAAGAAAAAATCCACCAAGAAGAGAGGCCAAGTATGCATTATCATCAAATAAATGATATTACAATATAAAAACTTTCATCATCCTCTTTTCCTCCACCATGGTAGCACCTGTGTACTTGTGAACAACCTCCTTATTCCTCCACCTATCCCTATTCCTGCAAAGTAACACTACATTAAGTTGTTCCTCTCATTTTCTACATCCAAGAGGTTGATTTTATAGACTTGTGAAAGCATCTAATGCACCAAACATGGTTCCCAAAGATGACCCTTCATTCCAAAGGTCCCCAACCTTTGGATTATGGTGCAGGAGCACCTGGGAAACACTAGGTTTTCAAGAAGTCTAGAATGAAGTTTTATTTTGTTGTGTTATTTTTAGGTCATGTTGACCATTTAGTTAGCATTTGAGATTTATGAATAAGTCTTGATCTGTTGTGATCAGTAGAATAAGAAGTGAAGAGGATGGATGGGTTTAGGAACTAAACTTGCTTAGGTTGCTAACATTTGGCAAGAATTGAAAAACACAGTGGGTTTTACAACTCTTACTTTTAGGTCTTGAATAAGTCTGACCAAGGAAGATAACTGATTGAGGGACCTTATTTAAGGGGAGCCTCGACCTAAGAGTGGGGCTGGAAGTCTTGATATTGTGTAAACACTTAGTGGATTGAAAGAAAACAGAGCTTTTGTCTATTATTTTATGATTTCTGTCTAAAAGTAGGGTTTAAATGGATTGAATCTATTATTTTTTTGCATGTAGGATGTAGTTTTGATAGAATAAAAGTTGTGTGTGCCATTTTCTAGTCTTTTTTATTGGTTTCCATTCATAGTTTGTAATTAGTTCACTTTTACCCTGTTGCTGGTATGAACCAGACAATTTTGAAGAAATGGAGTGCTAGACCACTTTCCCACCATACAAATTGTATGGCCCTTTGGGTATAGTTCCTATACTCCATGTTTGTGCATATGGTAGGCTGTAGGGGTTGGGAAAAGTTAGGAGCTGTTGGGAAGATCTTGCCCTAGGCGAGCAAGAGTGTGCCCGGCTAGGAAAGCAAGAAGTGCATAGCACATAATTCCGCAGGGGTGTCAAGTTCTTGAAAATTTTCCTTTTGAGGTGGTAGGTAAGTGCCTTACCTAGGTATTGTATGAATGAGAAGGCTCCATCAGATCATTTGATGTGAGAACAAGTAGACAGTTTGAAACTGGCCAGATAGTGGTTTAAAAACCCTAGAAAATGCTCATTTTCAAGTTCAAGCATTGTACGGACAGTTGAGGCTTAAGTCCTCAAAAATCCTTGAAAAGAGTCCATTTGATACAAGAATCACAAAGAAATAAGGAGTGTCTTTTGGGAAAGTTTTGAGCAAAGACCAGATTTCTCAGTGATGGAGGCCTAATTGGGGCTCAAGGGCTAGTAGCCTTTTTTAACCCTAGAAGAGGGTTTGGTGAGAGCGATAGAAAATTGGAGATTGGTGGATGATCAAGAACCCTAGGGGGATGATCTTGAAGCCATGGAAGACATCACACACCCCTGCATCGAATTAGTGAAGGTTGGAGACTTAGCTAGCCTTTAGGAAGATTAAGGGCTAAAGAGAGAATGGCAGAGAGAGCACCAAGATTGGCTTGGTTAGGGAAATGGAGATGATAGTAGGGTTGTCCAGGAGAACCAGGGGTTCCTAACAAGCATTAGGGCCTATAGGTTAAGGTGGTGGAAAGTGACACCAAAGGGGTTCGCCAAGGTGAGACCCAGAGCATGGAACAGTGTGTGTTCCATCCAACCCTACCCTATCAGATTACCTCTTGGACATTTGAAAGGACACCAATTTTAGCTTCAATACTTTCCCTCCAAATTGGGTGCCCAAAGCATGAGAGAAACATTATATTAAATGTAATAAATGATGGAAAACCAAGTGATACTTGTTGCCTCTTTCCAACCACCCATTTGGAGAATTCCAATAGTCACTTATTTATCATTTCCTTTTATCTTTTAATATCCCATTTTAGGCATCTACATGTGGGGAAAACAATATCAAATATATATGTCCACAACCTACCTCTACTGCTACTAGTGGACCCATCACCCTTTATGAGTATGTTACAAACAATGGTGAGAATTAATTTTACAAATATTTTCCCAATACACCCTAAGTGTCTAGAGACACTTTCCAAGGATGTTGGAACCATAACATATGATCTACAAGGTGGATGGAACCTAATCCTAACAAATATTGCAAGCCTCATGAAACCACTAAACTCTATATTGAAAAGGAACATGCCTTTCAACTTGACAAGAGAAGGGAAAATCAACTTTGAAGCTATAAAAAAAGTTATATAAGAATCTCTAACTCTTGTAAATCTTAATTTTTCCAAGGATTTCACCTTGTATGCTTTTGGAAGCATAGATATCATCTTATCCATATTGGTACAATAGATGAAGAAGGTTTGGAGCAACCAATAACCTTCTTTATCCAAGGTTTAGAGGAGTATGAGGAAATATATTCATTTTTAGAAAAACAAGTACTTGTTATAAGAAATTTAGACATTTTATTTCTAATAGCAAGATTGATTTGATGGTTTCTCACCCAAGTGTCAAATAATTTATTTCAACCAAAGATTTAAATGAGAAAAGAGCAGGTTGGATAACAAAGGTAATGGAATGTGATTTGGAAATCAAGATTACAAAGTTGGTTAGAGGTAAGGTTTCGTGTGAGAAGTTAGCTATTGGTCTAGAAAATTACAAATAAAATGATAAGGATGTCTTCCTACTACTCTAAAATGATGCAAAAATAGTTGCATTTCCTCTCACACAAGTTGGAAACAAGATATAGTACACTTTCTTCAAACAAGTGAGTTCCCACAAGGATTGGACAAATAAAAAAGAAGGTATCGTAGAATTTAATCCATTCCTTAGGTTCTTTTGGATGGTGTGTTGTTAAAACAGACTTTAATGGTGTTTTATTAAGGTGCATTGAAACTAATCAGATTCATAATATTTTGCAAGAGTTTCATGATGGGGCAGTATGAGGGAATTTTTCTCCAAGGATGACAACAAGAAAAATAATGAAGGAAAATTATTATTTTCCTATATTATTCAAATATTCTCATGCACGGGTAAGAAAATACAAGAAATGTGTATTTCATGGGTAAATAAAAACTTGCAACCTTTCCTTTGCAACCAATTCAAGTAGAACAACCATTCATGAAATTTGGTTTGGACTTCATAGGAGTCACCCCACCTTCAAGTGTAGGCCATAAATGGGTGTTAACAACCATTGATTATTTCACAAGGTGGATAGAAGACATGGAACTTAGGAGGAAAATGGAGTGTAGTCCTAGATTTCTATGAAGATATTGGTACAAGGTTCGGGGTACCTGATTCTATTATATCTTGCAATGGATTTTTTTGGAACCAAGATAAATGAGTGGGAATTTAAAAATCGTATCCATTTGAGTGCTTCCTCAAATTATCATCCCCAAGGGAATGGACTAGTTGAGTCCACCAGCAAAAAATTAATCAAGATCATCAAAAGAACTACAGATGATAATCAAAGATCATGGAATACCAAACTAAAATCATCTGTATGGGATGATAGGATAACTTCTAAGAGGTAAATTGAAAACTCAGCACACATTCTTGTGTGGAGCTTCCTCTAATTCCTAATTAACTAGTGCAAGTGATCATGTGCACAGATTAATGGACCTGAAGATCCCTAGACTAAGAAATTCATCATTCAAGAGAGGGCTTCATTGAATTATCAACTAGGGAGTTGTAGACTTTAGATGATGTTGGAAACATATATTCATTCATGAATTATAAACATCTTGCATTGATTGAGTATAGGTAAATTAGACATAGATAAATATAGTAAAATATTTTAATTGAAATCACTTCTATTTCCCAAAACTGAGTAAATGGATACAAACAACTACCTAGTTTCTACATGTACTTAATTATTATGATTTTAATCAAATAAATATTATACTATAGTATGTCCTAATCCAATTAACCTCCAGAGTACTAAATAGAGTATTAACTAAAGATTCTAATTCATAATTTACAATACATCATTCATAATTACATAAACTAAAAACTATCAATTAGACTTGCAATGTATAATCTAATCTATCAATCTAAACTAAGGTGGTCTTGCAGTACCTTAAGTGGACCTTTCTTGAGTTACTACAACCACAAAATCTTCTTCATTTACTCACTCAAGAAAACATGTTACCGAAATATCTTCTCTTTATTACATTCCAATAATACACAAAGCTATTGAATAAAATCTAACAGGAAATCTTATTCAATATAACACATGTAAAATCTAGATGTCTCTCTCAACAGGGTACCAAACTATATAGGGTCTACAAGAGTACTTTTATTTGTGAACTGAAAACAAACTTAACAACAAATGTCAACCCCCCCTTATAAATAGGAAGAGGATTGAGTTTCTAAAACATAAAATAATAACTATCAAAGAAAGAGTATAGAAGTTGAACAAGGACTCTCTACTCAACCAAGATTAACCACTATAACTATCAAAGAAAGAGTATAGAAGTTGAACAAGGACTCTCTACTCAACCAAGATTAACCACTATAACAGAAAACGTTCCTAGACAAAGCAGTTTCTGTTATAATTCTTATTCCTATTAGGAATAAATTCTTCTCCTTCCTGAATTATTAAAATATAAGAGTGAAACTTGGTCCTCAATGATCTGATCCTTGAATGACCACCTCCATCTTCTTTCTAGAGTGATCGTGTTGTGGGAGATTAACTCCTTTGCATCGAACTATCATCCTTATGTTATGGGTTGAGAAGCCTATTGTTGTAGGTTGATAAGTTCCTTTCTACAAGAGTTGTTCCTTATTATTCAAGGAATTTTCATTGCTAACAACCATAATTAAACATTAAATCCTACTCAACTCATGAACAATCATAACTCATACACACACTTATTAATATAACATATATCAACTTCAAATGCTTTAAACTGCTTAAAGTATATAAAAGGTTTGGTAATGTCTTTTAGAGTTTAGCATAAAATAAGATAAAACTATATAAATTTAGCAAGGAAATAAGAACATTATTATGACTCATCATCCTCCTAACTTAAGTTCTTTCTTGTCCTCAAGCAACTTATGGCATCATATTATATTGAAGTGTAACTTCCCTATAATTTTCTATACCAATATCCCCCTCCTCTTACTTTAGGTAAAATCCTCTTCGACATCTTCTCCCATCTAGTGTCTTCTATTGCATTGATTTTTTTCTTCATCCACTCCAATGTAGAATTGGGAATAGGAGAATATGAGGATGGAAATTCAAGGGGAGCCAGGCGATATCATTTTCAAGGGAGGTTGATGTATACTTATGGGCACTTTTTATTGCTGCAAGGTGATTAGTGGGGCTCTTTTCTTCATAACTCTGATGTCAATTCTCTCTATCTTTCCTGAGAGAATTCAAGTGTTATTGTGAAAATATTTTTGGATTAAAATTGTGTGCCAATTTTTACATTATCAAGAAAGAGAATTCAAGTGTATTTTTTCCAATTCCTACTATAAGCTCCTAAAACCTTTTATAATCATGTTTCCTACATTGTAGAATCTTTTCCCTTGCCCTTCTCCATTCTACCAATCCAATCCATTCATCAACCACCTCATGAGAATTTTTTAGTTTCTTCCCTGATCAAGAGGAAAAATGACTTCCCTTTCTTGATGATCTCTTTGTATTTTTCCTCTTTGATGCTCATTCCTTATAAATGAAGTTAATTCCTTAATATGAAAATCTTCAACAAACATGAGTGGATTCCATGTAGAATCATGAGGGATAGCTAAGTTATGAAAATAAGATTCACATAACAGATTTTGCATATTTAAGGTTGATTATTTATATGTATCCAAGAATAAAGTAGGTAAGGACAAATATATTGGAAGATCACTAATTATTTGACTAAATTGAAAACTTAAAAACTTTTCTTTCAAGTATAGGGTATAAACCCTAGCAAGGGGTCTGCACTTTAAAAGTTGTGTTGTCTTGTTAGCTAATTCTTCTATTTTGACCTTCAATTTCTTGATATGTGTTGTTATCAATTCAAAATTTTCCCTTCCCCAATATTTTTGTTTCTAGGATCATTCCCTGATCTTATTCCATAATTGAATTCCAAGGGTCACCACATAAGGGATTCTAAGCATTCTCACAGTTGCAGTATAATTTATAGGATGTGGAGTTATATTATTAATTTTATAAATGGTCAACTATGCTAGCTTCTCTAACCCTGATCCTTTTTTATCAAAGGCATGCAACCATTTCTCCAATTCCCAGATTTTGTTGTCTAAAAATTCCTCCCTTTGTTGGTATCCTTTAAGTTATTCTTCTAACTCTTAAATTCTCTAGAAGGATTCTTGTGTTCTCCTTGCTCTCATTTCTTCCTTTCAAAAGGAACTCCTCTTCTTTTTCCAAAAGTATTTCTTCCTCAATCTCCTCTAATGACACAAACCATTCTTTAGAAATAGGGCTTCTTGGAGGTTTGTTTTTCCTTTTAGTTGTAAACAAGTACTTTGAATCTAAATCTAAACTACTACTCAATTACAAAGGCTATAAAATTTTAGGTTGTTTGTCACTATTAGAAGGCCTTTCTTCTTCAAAATCCATTTCAATTTCAACCACAATAATCTTTTCTTTTTTAATTTTTGGCCTTCCCCTTTACAAGTCCTTTCCTTCTAAGGCGATGGGATCGCCTCCTTGGTTGTGTTGGCCTCTTTTGTTTCTTCTTGGGTTTAGAAGTAAAGGCCACACTTTTTATTTTCTTAGGCTTGGAAGGTATTTTGGTGGATGTAGGGGTTTCTATGACTCCTTTTGTTGTAATTGTTCCTTAGAAGTTGTAGGTTGAGTTTCCTACACTTCTTGCTCTACATGTTCCTCAATGTTGCAAGTAGGTGAGGCAACAAGGGAAAAAAGGGGTATATTTCTCTCTTCTACATTCATAGAAGGTTCTCCTGTTTCTTTTTCTTTGTACATTTCCTCTACATTTTTCCTTGTGAAAAAATCATTGATATTGTTGTAGGCTAAGAAATCTTCCCAAGATACATTGGGAAATTGGGTCTTGGGACATCTTTCAATTAACAAAGTGGCCAAACAAAAATGTGATAAGGCAAAGTGGTTCATTTAATTCTTGTATTCAGTAGAAATTATTTTTAAAAGATTGTACAAGAAATTAGGAACATTCACAGTCCTCTAATGGTGTAAATGACTAAGGAGTTTAAAGTGCACAGTGTATAAGAGTGATTGCCTACCATCACAGGTTAAGTATTTAACAATGTAAGAAGCAACAAAAGCCCAAATCTAGGTTAAGGAGAGTCATTTTGTACTTTGAGATGTAGAATCTAAATTTTCTCTTGGCACTGAAAAACATTTCTAGCCACAATTTCATCTATTCTTACTATAAATTCCTCCCCCATTCTTGGTAATCTCGATACTTCTGCTACTGCTACCTCTTAAACATCTACCCTTAGTCCTCTAATAATGGTTTCATAATTCTACAAGGTACTCACAAATTGTTGGGTCATAAGTTCATTGTATTTAGTAAGCTGGACAAAATAATCAATCCACCTTGCTTGTTGGAAGATTGGAAAACATTTTTGATCTTCCAATTTAATAAATTGTGTTGTAGGTTCTCTTCTTATGATATCTCCTCCAATTGTTGCAACTTGACCACCTTTGTCAACCTCTATTTTGTACTCTACTCTTTTTAGATATTTTCTTCTCACCTTTGTTCCTTTTATGCTTTGTACTTGTCATTATTGTTTCTTTGTGACCAACTGAGGAAAATGGAGGAAATTGAGAATTGTATGCCTATTTTTTAAAAGGTTTTCTATAACAATTAAAACCTTTTGCTTCCGCCCCAACTTAAGTGTGCTATTTATCCTCAAATAGAATGTAAAAAAAGGATGGAAAGGATAATTGTAAATCATTTGAATGATATGGTAAATGAAATATTAAATGTGTGCATGAATGTGAATGCATATGAAATTAGTAGGTTTAGATGTTAATTATATATAGTTGAAAATAAGAGAATATATTATGGAGTGATGGAAAGATGACACGTGCAAATGAAATTGAACACCACCATGCAATCTAGTGGAAAAAATTGAAATGATGGGACTTTATGGTGAAGTACTGTAGGAAATCATGTGAGAAAAAGTAACATAGTGTGAGCTATGGCACATATCCAATAATTTATAGTGGTGAATGAAAAACTACAAAAAAGGACATATGATGAATAGTGGAATTTGTTATTGCATGATATGCATGCTGGAGTCAATATGTTGTATGGTAGGAGGAAATGCAAGTGGTAGTGGCTTTGGGTATGAATGACATTGAATATATGTAATTACTATGAGTAGCTAAACAACAGTCTCATGTAAGTTTTCTACCTTAGGGCTTGGTGTTGTAGGTCCCATGAACTTTTATTGCACGTCCAAAAAAATAAATATTGGTGATCGTAACTTGTGCATGTGAGAGGTGTTGGTGAGTAATTATATCTTGTTAATATCACTTGGCGAGCTATTTGGATCATTTGTTGATACTTCACTTGATGTGTCGTTTGTCCACTAGTGGATCATGTAATTTTAGCTTGAATTACTAATGTAGATTGAATGTAATAAGTATTCCTTTTGTAATGGCTTCTTATAAAGCTTTAGTTTATGGCCACCTATAGCTTCTATGGGGTAGCCCATAGTAGAAGAGGAACCTGGAAACCCTACTTCTACCAGGAGCCTCTATAAGCCTAGATAGTGAAAAATAAAAAAGTGTAGCCTCCACTTTTGCATCCAAGAAAAGGAAAAAGAAGTCGGCATAACTAGAAAGGTGATCACATCACCTCGAAAAGAAGGGATTTGAAAAGGAGAAGGCTAGGATTTAGAGGGAAATTTTTTTAGATTGAAACTGAGAAAAAATGTGAAGAAGATAAGGTGTTCAATGATGAGAAGTAGCCTAAGACATTGTAACCCCTATATTTAAGCAACAATATTCAATTTTTTACTCTAAGGATTTATTTATAGCTAGAAAGAAGAAAAGACCTCAAAATAGTCATGTCTCTAAAAAAGGATTTGTTTCACCTAATGAGGTTGATGAGGAAATGTGTTTTGGAAAAGGAAGAAGAGTTATTTTTAGAAGAGAAAGATGAGAACAAGGAGTTAAAGGAAGCTATACAAAGAATAAAGAACTTATAAGAACATCTCAGAATATACCAATAAAGGGAAAATGCAATGGATGCCAAAATTCAAGAATTGGAGAAGCAACAACATAAATTTGAGTAGCAAGGTTTGAGTTTGGAAATATTAGCATAATTGTCTATATTTGAAATGAATAAAAAGACTAAAAAACCTATGGAACCAATTGGATACCCGAAGAAACCTAATGCCCCTACTATGGTGACACTTGGTATTGAGTTATGGAATAGAACAAGAGAATTCTCTCGAAAGCAAGAAGATTGGGAGAAGGAAAATTTTGAGTTATTGTAAACTTATACCAGAATAATTAATAAAAAGGAGGTAGATATCAAGAAATTGAAGGTAAAGATAGACAAAATGGCAGATAAGATAGTCCAATTGTTGAGTTGTAGACCTCTAGCTAAGGTATATACTTTTTTTTACAAGATTTTTTTTAGTTCTAAGTTTAGCTGACTAATTAGTGATCTCCATATCTCATTACATACACCCATACTATTTTTAGAAGTATTCCAACAATCTACACTAGAAATGTAGGATTAGTTGTGTCAATTCTATTTACACAACTTGATCCTTACCTATGAAACATGGAACCCACTTATGTTTTTTGGGAGAAGTTCAACTTAGAGCATTATCTTCTTACATCTAAAATAAACATCTAAGGGGACAGTTACAACAAGAATATCAGGAAAGAGAAAAATCATTTCCTCTTCAATTGAGGGAAGAATCAAAAGATTCAAAAATAGTGGTAAACCAATAAATATATACCTTATACATAGAGAGGGGGTGCAAATGAAAATACTGGATTCTAGGGAGAAGGATTATAAGAGGTTTCAAGAACTTGTAGCAAAGACAATTAGGGAGACACTCAAATTTTCTTAGGATAGATGGAGGGAACTTACACTAGAGCTTAAAAACAAGGAACCCCATTCCATCCTTAATTATGTAGAAGTAGTCAAAAGGGCACATAAGTACATAATAGTCACCTGTTGGAAAAACAAGGATAGACAACTAAGAGGGGGGGTGAATCAGTTGTCACAGATTATTTAAACCTTTCAAACTTAACTTAACTTAATCTTAGATATGATGCATGAACAATAAACCATAAACAATCAACACATCATAAACATAGAAAACACCAAGATTTTTTATGTGGAAACCTTGTTAGGGGAAAAACCACGGTGGATGTTAGTCCACAATATTATACCTTGTTAAAATTATCTAGAAGAATAATGGGAATGCACATGCATTCAAGCACACTGCCTAGAGCTCACTGCTCAAATACAAGAGGGATCACTACCCAAAGAAGAGAAATATAGATTAGATCTATAGGGTATGAACTGAGAAAATAGCTTCTCCAAAATCCTAATTATAGTTCCAATTAAGCACATAAATACTCATCACACTTCGCTCAAAGTTCTTCACACTCTGCTATGTAATCGAATGATTAGATCATTATTCACACATTTTCTCTTCCTCTGCTCTCAGACACTTATGCACACACACTCCACTTTTCTCAAACAATCGCTCGTATATATCTGCAACATGAATTTCATCAACAACTTCGTCAACCAAAATAAATATGAAAATATAAAACATATATGCAATGTCGGCCCTAATTTACAAATAAATTTTCAATGTGAATCAAACACCATCAACCAATATTATGTTGTGGCTGAAAACAACATCTTCAAGTGTGCCAAATATTCAAATTTTAATCTCCAAGGATCCAAAACACGTTACAACCACCATGTCGGCCAAGAACATGAAAACCCGAACACACAAGAGAAAAATCTTCAACCACAAACACATCGATCAATGTGGACATGCAACAAAGATAGAGAATGATATAGAAGCATCCAAAAGCAACAAGAACCAACAGAGAAACATACACAACTAAAATTACTAGAATTGCATTAAATTCACTTGGGAATACTAACTAAAACCACAAAAACACTGTTAGAACACAATTGTTCATAACATGATCAAAACTTCACGTGGACCTCTGAAACCTCCGGTGGATAAACTAGATACTCTCATAAATAAACTCTTTATTCCACAATGATTGATCATCAATGTACTGAGAAAGACACCTCCATGACCTTCACTGTTCCACTGGCAACTTGCAACTCTTTCTTTAACAATTTTCTCAATATCCTCGACATATACAACCTTCAATACATCAATGCTAATAGTGTTGACATCAATGAAAACCACATATTAACAACACAACCACAACATCCAACATCACCCTCAAAATGGAATCACTTGGATTCCCCTCACTTTTCATCCTGTCTTATTTTGTTTCCTATTCCACATTGGACATGAAGGAGACAGCAGATAGTTGCAACAAAGGAAGCTAGGTGGAGAAATATGTTAGATCAAAAAGGTTTTTACTTGAAGCAAGGAATAGGGGTAACCAGAACAATGGAATATAGAGATAATGCATTACAATTAACCTATGACCCTAAATGTTAAGTTGGGGGGAAATGATGCACCTTAGAATTGACTAGTTTCCTACTATAATTTCATGTTTTCTATCTTATTTTTTTCAATCTTTAAAGACATTACCAAAACCTTTTATATGTCTTAAAGTATTTCAAAGCATTTAAATGCATGGATTTCAGATGGGTATAAGTTTATTAGATTTTTTTGATTAATTATAATTTTTTAATTTTAATTATAATTATTAATATGAAATATGCCTTTAAAAATATGACTAACCATTACAAAAAAAATACTTGTCAACCCATAGCAGAAGGATTTCTATCTCGCGACAAAGGGGTGATGGTCCAATACAACAAATGGATCAATCAATTACTATGACCAATGTCATAGTATAGGTTAACTATACTTGATCCATACAAATTCGAGACATATTTAACCCACTAAGCATTAATCCCAATGAGATCATTCATTATAAACAAAGACAAAGAAGCCATTAAAACTAACATTCTAAATCATGAAAGCTTGAAAAACCTCTAATCTAAGACATTGAAACTTATCCTATTGGGGGAGAGGTGTCACATTGATGTGGAATGGCGACCCTTTCCCAATCCCTTGGATAATGAGTTTGTTTCAATAGATTCTATTGAAGAGAATCAATGAAACCGATGAGAGATATGTGATAAAACATGATTTAAATGCTAGATTAACATGACATATGCTAAGATGATAGATATGGGTGTATTCAAATCTACTCTAAATGTATGCAAGCTTCAAAAGATTAAAATCCTAATTAACAGATAAGCTAAATGTATGCATCAATGTTATCATGGAAGCCATTAATGGAAGCTAAGCTAATATGGTACAATTAAAATAAGCTAAAATTATGCTAAATGTGAGTGCAAGTAAGAGTGATTTTAATAGCATAAGTTTGATGTTAAAAGATGGATCCATTTGTCTCCAAATAGTGACCTATTTATAGGAAAGCAAATGAGAAATGAAGGGTTAAGATAAAAAAGGCTAATCAATGATCAAGGATGGAAGAAGTTGGAGGCATGGATCGTGGATTCTCATCAAGGGTTGAAAATGCAAATTTATATTTAATCAAGGGCTTACATTATCCAAACAAACACACTTTTAACCTATACGAGAAGTCACAAGTTAACTTGCACAAGAAGTTGAGTTAACTTACACATGAAGTTTTGAGTTAACTTGCACATGAAGTTGTGTAAGAATATTCCCTTTTTCAAATGAGTGAGGAGAAAGAATATTCTTTGGAATATTCTCATGGGTGAGGAAATAGATATCTTTCACATTGAAACAAGGTTTAATTGCATAAAAGGGAAAGGAATATTCCCCTTTTGGAGTAATGTGTGTGTACCTTAATATTTTACCCTATTTTAATGTGCAAAATAACTCAAAAATGCAAGTTATAAAAGACTAAGGACACTTCAAGATTAGCCTAAAGAGTGATAAAACAAGAAGGAAAATGGACAAAACAAGATACAAACGATTTCACCTTCCTTGCTGTTGATGTCTCCTTGATTGGCCCTTGCTTGGGATGATTTTGTGTGCTCCTTAGATGGTTTCTTGAGTGACTAAATGAAAGATTGTATGTGCAAAGTGATTAGAATGAATGGCTAGATGATAATGGATGATTGAGAATGCAAATTGGCAGCATGTAGTTATCAAATGGCTAAGTGTTTGAGAATGCAAATTGGCAGCATAAGGTTGCTCAAATGAAGAAGTGTTGAAAATTCCTTTGAGGAGGGGGTATTTGTAGAAGAATTTGAATTCTCTAGAGAATTCAACGGTTGAGATGCATCCAACAAGGCCAAGATGAAGGGCTATGGTGGGTTGAGAACCCACAAGCCCTCACATCTTGACATGTGGATGGTAAAGTGGCTAAGGGGAGATGAGGTGTAAGTAAGGTGTCAAGAAGGTACATGAGGTGGAGGAAGGCCAAGCACCTTGGGGAGTGAGAAGATTTCCTCAAAAAGGGATTTCTTGTCCCCAAGTGGGAGTGAAAGGGACATTTGAGGAATTTTGGAATTCCTCAAAAATCTACATGGGAAGAGGAAAGGTGGTTGAAAACATAAATGTGAATTAAAAATTCACATTTTTAGGAGAATCTAAAGGATAAAAGGTGGGCTCCAAAAAGGTGGGACTTGGTCACATGTGGAGATTGTGACAATTCCAAGGTTCTAGAAGCCTTGGAAGGATAGAATGTGAATTAAAAATTCGCATATAAAAGAGGGGAATCTAGGATAAATAAAAAGGAATTAAAAATTCCTTGGGGGAAGAGTTGACCAAGGTACTAATTAGGTTTAACTAATCAGTAATTAGAGGATAATTAGGGGTTAATTAGGATTAAAAGCCAACTCAAAAAGTTGGAGGATGTGACACATCCCAATGAAGAGATTAGGAAATGGATTAGGATTAGATGAAAATGACATATGAGGAATTAAATAAATGTAATATTTATTTAATTTATTTGATGAAAAGAGGATTAAGGAGGGTAAGGTATTTAATTATTAATTAAATACCTTATGGATTTGGCAGAATTAAAGATATTAATTAAAATAGCATACTTAATTAATAAAAAGATGAAAGGGGATGAATTTGGATAAATTAAGTGTCCAAATTTAGATGTCTACATTTTGCCCCTCTTGAATGGTGTAAGTAGCATCATTTCAAAGAATATTAAAATATAGAACCTAGAAGAAGATGGTTAGATTGAAAAGATGCCCCAGTCATCAAAGGGATGGCTAGGAAGAAAGACGATGGGGGTGAAGATGAAGAGTAGGGATTGAGGATGCCCCCTCGAGAGGACATGCGGGTTGAAGAGAACACGTGTGTGCTCTCGAAATAGATGATGTGATGCAAGGGGAGATGAGGAAGATGATGCAAGGTGATGGGTAAGAGAGTAAGAGAAGCGATAGGAGATGGATGAAGCACAAATGGATTTGAGGACAAAAGGTGATGTTGCCCCAGTCAAAGTACAAGACAAAATGGGTTGATGATGGATGGAGTGTTGTCAATGAGGGAGTGAAGGATCCTGAAACAACACGAGGATAGGGAAGGATACATCCCACTGAGTGGTATTGATGAGGGAAGGATACATCCCAAAACACCACTAAAGGATAGGGAAGAATGCCTCCCGATGATGATGATAAAAGTGTTGTTGATGAGGGAAAGATACATCCCAAAACAACACCAAAGGGATAGGGAAGGATACTAACGGATGATGATGATGATGGGTCAAGGCTGGTAACGAGACTGGTGACAAGACCAAGGATTTGATTAGGTGATTGGTACGAGATTGAACAGAGGAGAAGATTGATATGTGAGATGGAGAGAAGGATCTTAAGATTTGGTTTGATATCCAAAGATGTGGACTGTAGCTAGACGAAAGCTCAGATTAGGGGTTTGGTTAAGCTCAGATTGGGATAAGATTAAAACTAAAATTAGGATTGGATTGAAGACTACAATGATTGAAGGATATGATTGGATTGATTCTACACCGAGTTCTGGGGTTTAAAGGACGTAAAGTGTTGACAATCAGATTTTTCCTGATTTGGCAATTTTCAAAAATTGTCAAATTTTGTCATTTTAGGAAACCTCACGGATATACTTTTGGGAGTCTAAATTTTTTCCAAGAAATACCCAATATTGAGATAGGATGAATTGTCAACTAACATCCCAAATTTGAGATATGCATTTTGAGTTATGAGTGAAAACATTTTTTCAAAATACTAGAAAAAAACACTAAATTGGGATTTTGAGGGTCAAGATGAAAGTTTGAGGCCCCGAAAATGTGTCAAAACGGGTTCCAACAACTTTCAAAGAAACCAATTGGGAATCCACTTGTTATCTCGTAATGCAACTACCTGTCAAATTTCAGCTCAAACAGACACCTGAGTCAAAAGTTATGGCCTCCGGAAGTTTTAGTGTAAAAATCAAAAATCAATTTTGAAAATTTCAACACATGGGTTTTGTTTGTGAGGAAAAATAAGAAAATGGGGCAGAATTGGATTTTTGAAAAAGATAGTAAAAATGTGAATTTTGAGGGTCAAAGGTTGGCGGGGTAGGGGCACTACCGCCACGGTCCATGGCGCCGCTGCCACGGGCTAGGGCGGAGCTTCCCTAGCCAGGGGCAGAGCTACCCCGCTGCGGCCGGGGCGGGGCCACCCGACTGCAGCCGGGGCGGGGCCACCCCGCTACGGCCAGGGTGGGGCCGCCCCACTGCAGCCAGGGTGGAGCCGCCCCGCTGTGCTGGGGCAGAGCCTCCCCGCTGCGCTGGGGCGGAGCCGCCCCACTGTAGTCGAGGCGGAGCCGCCCCGCCGCACCAGGGCGAAGCTGCCCTAGCCGGGGGCGGAGCAGCCCCACTGCGCCGGGGGCGGAGCTGCCCCACTGTAGCTGGGGTGGAGCCGCCCCACTGCGGCCGAGCGGGGCCTCTTAGGGCCGAAGCGCTTGGTCAAAGGGTAGAGCCGCCTCGGCAATGGGCGAAGCCAACCCGACGGGGGGGGCAAGGAAAGAAGAATGCAAGAGGTGAGAGAAAGGATGAAGAGATAGGAAAAAAGATGGAGGGATGGGGGGATTGTGAAAAAGGATGAAGGGATGGGGGATTCATGCAAGATGATGAAATAGAAAATGAAATGCAATTCGAAATGCAATTTGCCATCTTTGGAGCACTGATTTTTGTTATAGCCGACACAAGATGCCGTGGTATGAAGAAGCAAGGCTTAATTAGTGCCCAATGGCTAAACAAACACAAATAAAATGGAAGAAGGCTATCCCAACACCCCAAAGTCACAAAGACCTTGGTCGGGCCGTGCATTGAGATAACCATTAGCACAAAAGGATGCCCCAAAGATAACACAAGACCCTGGGATCTTGGTGGGTACTACGGGGACATCAACCAAGAAGACACAATCGAACAAAAGAGCAAGATATGCCCCTATGTGGACCAATCAAAACACGCCATAATATGATGGATCATGGCGGCCTTGACAAGTGATGATAGGGAGTTCAAATGATAAACAAAAACCAAAAGCATCAAAAGATCACCATCAATTTCAAACGCCCTACAGGATCAAGGGATGGATGGGATTTCGAGGTCTTAGGGAAGGATGCATCCTATCGAGACCAAAGATGATGGATAACAAACTAAAAGATTGTTAAGACGGGTGTGCAAAAATTTAGGATTGATCTCTAAGGATACAAGTAGATGCATTTGTGAAGAATCGCTAGATATGGCATAGCTTCGATGGCAATTTGCCACAAGGAAGCAAAGACAAGACATGGACCGGGACACAATCTCTAAAGTAGGGGTTTGGGGCCGATCAAAGATTAGCCTTGCTCTACGTGGAAAGCAGAGCCCTTGTAGTTCAAAGTTGAAAGGTGAAGACCACCAAGATGGAGACCTTGATGGATGGTAAAGATAGGATGCACAAAAGGAGAAAGACCGGGATGATAGACGATAAGAGAAAAGTGGACAAATGAAGACCGATGATGGAACCGGGCGATCAAATGATCTACCTTGCCTATGTGAAAGCTAGGGGCAACGTGAAGTTCGACAAGACCAAAGGCAAACAATGGATAAAGGATGATAAGATGATAGGATAAGTGGATAAAAAGATGGGACCGATACGACAAGATAGGATAGACCTGTTGGATTGGATAGGATGATGACGATCACATAAAGCTCAGGGATGGATAGTTATCCAAAACATTAAAATGACTTGGGAGGATGATATGATAGATAGATGAGTGATGAAAAGTGATAGGAGATTGGAAAGATGTGCAAGAGAAGCAGGGGTGATGACGATGAGATAAATGGCATTGGGTTGCATGGGGGCATATACACCAAACACGGACTGGTGAGATGGGATGAGTGACAGATAAAGAGGATAGAGATGGATAGGGGGATGGGGATGGAGGATTGTTTGGATGGGGATGGGGATTGGGAGATGAAAGGATGCTGGATAGATGGATACAAAGATAAGGATGGGAAGATGGAAGGGATGTTGTGATAGATGGATAGGGATAGAACGATTGGGAGATGAAATGGATGCTAGGATAGATGGATACGAAGATAAGGATGGGAAGATGGAAGGGATGTTGTGATAGATGGATAGGGACAGAAGGATTGGAGGATGAAAGGGATGCTAGGGTAGATGGATACGAAGATACGGATGGGGAGATGGAAGGGATGCTATGATAGATGATGTCTCCAAGGACTATGTCACAAAGGAAGCAGATGCCCCCACTCTAGATATGTCATATATGAGGAGGTATGAGGGATAGAAGACAAGTGGATGGGAAGATAAAGGAGATAACTAGATGAGGATAGGATGGGTGACTAAGGAATGTGATAGAGCATGGATGAAGGGAATGTATACCAAGAGGTGTCCAAAGCATGCATAGAGAGGTGCCCTTATTTTGATCAAGATCACAAGAAGGATGGAGGGATGGGAGATAAATGGGATATGATGGTAGGATGCGGAAGATAGATGGGATGGGGGGATTTATGAAGAGAACGGGTAACAGGAAGACGGGTGCATGGCTGGAAGCATAGCGGATGGAGGGAATGCATATCAGGAAGTTTCCCCCAAGTGCAAATGGGGATTTACGCATGACGCCTGTTTTCCAGGTTTTCATCATGGTACTTATCCAAGGTGCTTGTTCCAAGTTTTCACCATTGGACAAATTATTTCTCTTTACTATTTTATTTGTGTTTTTTTTTTTTTGGATTTTTGGACTTTTTGACTTTTTGTTGGATTTTTGTATTTTGGATATCATGCAAAAAGAGATGGATAAGGATAAGGAGGCAAATAAGTGGATTTAGAAGACATGTGATAAGGATATGGATGAAGGACTTAAGCATCAAGTTCTATATTGGATGTTGGTACAACCTTATGAGGATAAATGGATTATGCAAGAGGATGAATTAGAGGGATTTGATAGGGGAGATACATGGGATAATGGATGGGACGCTGCAAAGGGTATGGATGGAATGATGGGGTGGATATGTGATGGGGAGATGTGTTCAAGACCAACATTGACACATGTGGTGGTGGATGTGAAAAGATAATAGGATTAAGGGATGGAGAATGTGGGGATAATGGAGGAGATGGAATGGTGAATTTCGGGACATAGGGATCCAAAACGGTTGGAGTGTGGGTTTTTTCTCCAAAAAAAGGTTTTCCCCATGTATATCAATATGTTATGGTATATTGCTTTTGTACATTATTTTATTTTATTGTGTGTGATCGATTTAATTTTTTAGCATATCTCATCTCATAGATTAGTATAGGAATCATATTCCACATCTCTATTTCCTTTAATTTGTTAGGGATAATATTTTTTGTACTAATTTTGAATTGAATGGAAACTTGCACTGAAAGCAAAGATCCTTTTTTGTAGGAAAAATGGAAAGTACGTCAAAGATGGAAATGAATAAATTCTTAGGCACAAAATTTGAGCTTTGGAACCTTATGATAGAGGATATACTTATGTATAGATATCTATGGACTATAGTATCCAGATCTAATCCTGTAGGTATATCTCAATAAAACTAGGAAAAAATGGATAGAAAATCAAAGGATCCTATTAGACTCTATTTTATTGATTTAGTATTTTTGAATGTGTATGAAGAAACTACTAAAATGAACCTTTGAAAGAAGATGGGTGAGATTTATCAAGTTAAATCCCTAGTAAACATATTTTTCTAAGAAAGAATCTATATACCAAGTTAAAATAGAGGATGGCAGATCTATAGCTGAACATTTAAATTCTCTCAATATGATGTCATGCACCCCTGATTTAAAAAAATAAAATTAGGATTAAATTATTTAGGACCCAGTTATGAGCAACTGCTACAAGACAAAGGAGGGTTACTTTTCTAAAAGAGCTAATGAATAAGACAAACCATATCAGCAAGCACTAAAAGACAAAAAAATACCATTGCTATCATGCCCTCATGTAAGAAAAAATAATGATCATGGCACTTGCAAGATAAAAGAAGGATCGCAACACTTGTGGACGGTTGCCTAAATCAATGACTAAACAAACTAATCAGTTAGCATTAGACATGGGCAACAATTCAAAAAAATACATGATTAATAATTATCAAAAGAAAGCTTTAAGGAAACAATGGGATATGGAGGGGTGTGTCCTTCACCAAGGAAGGGGTGTTGTTAAAAAAATGTAACCTTTCCCCCACTGTGGAAGATATTAAAGGGGGAACCAACCATTTTTGAGGGGCATAAATTAGAAATTTGGATAATGCCAGCAAATTGGAAACAAAGGTTAAGGATTGGAAATTATAAGAGATCTAATGGATTAAATATTATTGGCAAGAATATATTTGGGAAGTAAGTTTAGATATAATTATAAATATATATGCATATATATAACATATATATGCATATATACATTCATGCAAAAGTGATTATTGTAAGTTTTAAAATTGATTAGAAAAAATTATATATATATATATGAAATATACATATATATAAGAAATATACATATATATATACACATGCAATAATGATGCTTACAACAATTATTGATTCTTATAAGTAATTATGATTCTTCCTTTATTATAAATATGATTAATAGATTCTTATAATAATCTATTTTGAATTTAGAGAAGTGATTACAAAATAGGAAGACCGGTCAACCTTTCGAGTTCATGAGAGGTGAAGGCCCAACAGGCCTACCCTCAAGTACACCACCCTTGAGATGGAGCACTCATGGGACAAGAGGAAAATATGTGCTCTTAGGCTTGGTAGAAGGGAGGTAGTCTTCACGCTCTTATCAAGTACACCACCTCGAGATGGGTTGGGAGGCGAATAAGTGCTCATGGGCTTGATCAAGGAGGATGGAGCACCTCTGAGGTGGACTAAGGGATGGAAGGGTGGCACCCCTTCCATTCTCTCACAATACAAGGGAAACCAACCTTGAGATTGCGGTTTTCATTGATTTTGATGAATTCCTATTGAGATTATTATGGGGAATCCGCATTGGAATGACTATTGCCTTAGTTATATTTTGATGTGACTAATGTCCATGGATATCATGATGTTTACTAATGATTAGTAATATGTATATTTTAATTGCTTATGATCTAATGTTGATTTATAGTGACAAATTTTGTGTGCAGGGCCGAAACCAAGATTTATATCTTATAAAGAGCATTTCAATCGGTAAATTTACCTTCTTAAATGCATTAAATTTATCATTTTGGATTTTGATTATTCTTTTAGGGAAAAATCTAGGAATATCCCATGTAGGGGACATTACAGCGGTACAAAGCCTTGATCATGTCATCCTAACGATGAAGAAGGATAGTTTATGCAATTAAGGAAAAGGACTCAAATGGATTTAGAAAGAGAAAGAAGGAAACTTGCAAAAAAAGAAAACCCTAACCAAAGCAACAAAATGTGTGAACAATTAGGAAATGAATTGACAGCCTTCATGGAACATAATCGAAGAACAACCTGAGCCTTCATGTAGCAAAATGAAAAGGAAAACTCAAGTGATCCTCCAAAGCTTACAAAACATGAATAATACCATCAATGCCCTTAAGCCCAACCAAACAAATGGGAGATATGTAAACTCAAACCACTTGGAAAATAACAACATATCACCATTAAGGTCAACACCTAGGGCAACAAGACCCTCTTTCCTACCTAGGGAAGTGTCAGCTAGAGAAGAAGAAACTAATCCACAAATTAATGACTTTGATGAAATTGTTGTAGCCTACTCAAGGTTAGACCCAGAAATTAAGAGAGATATCCCATTTGAGGCATATTATGATACAAGATTGCAAACTACCTATAGAAAGGGAAATAGGAAAGAAAATAAAGACTTACGTTAAAGGGTGAGTAAAATGACTCTCCCCAACTTTGATGGGTGAAGAAAGATCATGACACATTTATGGGACCAAAATTGGAGACCTACTTTTCCCTTAGTCCCATGACAGAAGAAGATGCTATCAAGTTTTCCATTTTACACTTAGAAGGGGTTGCACATGATTGGTGGCACCATGGCATTATTACACAAGGACAACAAAATATAACAACATATGATGAGTTCACACAAAAGTTCATGGACCAATTCAACCAAAAACACCTCGAGAGGCACTTCAAGGAATCAACCCAATTATAACAAGGATATATGGAGGACTATGTTACTGAATTCCAAAGAATCTTCATCATGGTACTAGGGATTACAGAGAAAAGACTAACATACCTATTTATTAAAGGGCTATCAGAGACAATTCAAGGTTTGATGAGTTATTTTTACCCCAAAACCCTCCAAGATGATATTCAAAAGGCCCTATGATTGGAAACCACATCAAAAAAGGAGAAGAGCCAACCCAAGAATATGCCATCCAAATCACATAACCAAACTCCCTATAAAAGAAGTTGGCAACCCAAGCCATTACCTTCTCAAACACAACCGACTTGGGAAGAAAAGGTAAAGATATAAACCCAAGGATTGTGTTTTAAATGCAAGGGAAAATGGGAGATAAGACATAAGTGCCCAAGACAAGCACATAATCTAGAGGCATTATTTGACAAAGAACTATGGGAAGAAGAAAGTTAAACTCTGAGAAAGAAAGAAAGGTTTGAGGAAGAATACTATGGAACCCTAGCTACAATCTCAAAAGCATCCAAATACCACCCTTTCAAATTTGTAGTTTTCTCAAGGGAAAAAAGGTGATCGTACTAGTGGATAGCAGTGCTACACACAACTTTATCGACGAAGGATTGATTACAAGAATGAATTTAAAAGCTAAAATTTTTGAGGGCTTTAAGGTATCCATGGTTGATGGGTTTACTACCTCATGCACAAGAAGGGTTCCACAACTAGGCATCACTTAGGGAAGGCATCCAATTAAAGAAGACTTATACATTGTAAATATATGAGACATTGATGTAGTCTTAGGCATCCAATGTTGCATTCCTTAGGAAGATACTACCAAGAATTCCAAAAGATGGAGCTTTGTTTTCAACACAACGGCCATAGAAATCCACATATTGCCATCACTAGTTGTCATGGAAAGATACAAAGATGGATTAATATTATCTTACTTTCAAATTTCAAGATGTAAGCGCACATAGATATCATCTTGACCTAGGATTGCTAGTTTCTTAAAGGCCAACTAATAACATTGAAGTCTACAAGAATATTCCAGAATGATCTTACCCGCAACACATCATTTTGAAACCATCGTAGAGTGAATCATTATCAGCATGCCAAGTTGGAATTAGCAATAATAATAGAGATCCAAGTCTAAAATTCTTCTTGGCCAAATTTTGATATGTCTAAATAATATATTTGAAAGAATGTAATGAAGACAACTCAATTATTCATGAGCATACAATTTTTTTTGTAAATCCAATAACAAATTTTGACTCTTAGAGAGATCTTAAGAGAAATTTTAGAAAAATAATTTGAAGTTTATGTTTTGAGATTTATTGTAGGACAGATGCATTGAGTTTAATTGAGGGGAACACACTTGTTCCAATGAAGAGTAAATTGTTCATTTTGAACAAGACCACAATGTACAATCAAGTCCATACCACATATGATCTATCCCACACTCACTGAAACAATGGTGATGTATGGATCCACCTTATAATCTACAAATCTGACCTAGTGAACTTTATCTTGGGGACCAAATTCACTTCTATATTTAATATCTAGAGTAGATCATTTCATCCAAGATTCTTCTTCTCCTAATTTATTTTTCTTGATCAAAGTAGCTCTACATTCATGATTAAAGATCAAGAAAATGAGTATTAGGCATACAGGTACCTTAGATAAATTTGATGCAAATCAAGTTACACCCAAATTTGTTACATAAGCCTATGTTAAGTTACATTGTGGGCCCATAACCCACCAATCCTTGGATCATTTTCACCTCTCAAACTTTGGAGAAGATAAATTGATATTGTTTAAATGAATCAAATAAAATAAAACAATACTTTCCCAAGATACACAAATAATCTTAGTGTTAAACATGGGGATATATCAAATTTTACAAGAGTAACAACCTCCATTTGAATTAGAAGTTGGACAAGAATTGGATAGTAGTGTAAACCTATAAATTTAAGTCTTATATTTTTCTATGAATGCTAAGACTTTTGGGTGTCCTTCAATTTTTACTTGTGTTGGGTGAAAATTATGTAATCTCCTTTAAAAAGATTACAATAACCTTGATTTCAACCACATTTGTGTGAGATACAATCTCTCCTCTTAGAAAGGGGAGGCGCCCTTCTTACTGCTTATTGAAGATAAAGTAAAACTAGTTAGATGTTTACAATAACAATATGGGGTGTGTCACATCCATGATTCTCTCTTTTTTCATAGAACATGTTTTACAATGTTTCACCATTTAAGTTCTTGATGTGGTACAACTTCAAACAATAATTAAAATATGTAACATTGTAAAATATCAAGAACTTAAATTGTGAAACATTGTAAAACATGTTCTCTGAAAAAAGAGAGAATCATGGATAATAATCTCTTTTTTCATTGGTGAAAGCTACATAATGAATTTGTGCTTAGGAATAACAGTGTGATAATAATAATTAACAAATAAGAACAGATCACAAAGGCACAAATTCATTCGATAGCTTTCACCAATGAATCCTTTAAGATATGTAACCAGTGTTTTATTCGAAGCACAAATTCTTCTAGATATTTCACAAAAATTCCACAAACAACATGAATAAATACAAGCACAAAGTCTTGTAGAGAATTCACCAATAGTATTCAAGAATGTCACAAATTCAATTAATAAGTGTAACTCAAAGTTTACACAAATTCACTCAAAACTCTTTAGATCTCAATCACTAATCACTGCCAATTAAATCAAATCAAAAGATAATTGATTCCAACACAAAATTTGGTATGCAACTTCACTTCTTTATTGTTAAAAATTAGATCCACAAAAATGAACTCAAAGTTTCAATGTTTTCTTCTCAAATGGGCAACACTTTGTTGCAAAAGATAAAAGGTAACTATTACAAAAGAATCCTCTCATATTTATAGATGGGAGATGAGAGCTAATCTAGGAAAATCCTAACTAACTAGTTGACTTATTCAAAAATGTTTTCCATAATTATAGGAAAACATATTTTTTTACATGTGATTGTATTTTACAAAATGACATGTAAAATGTCAAAGCCTATTCACAAAATGCATAGAAGAAAGCTTAAAAATTTTCTAACTCCGGAGACACAAAAATTCTTTATGGTTTCTTTCTCTTGGCTTGGAATTCTTCATACTTCTTTTTCTCTCGCATGAATACTTCATCTGGACCAATTGTGTAATCAATGATGGTATGAATTCTTATGATTGATCTTCTTGCAGATGGTAAATTTTCTTGCATCTATCAAGATGTTTCTTGAGATTGTCAAGAGAAAGTCGTACATCACATATGGCATGCGTGGAAGTTTTTGAAAATATTTCATCTTCCACTTGCTTAATGACGGCTTCCTTGAAGATTTGAGCAAGCTCACTGACTAGGAGGAAATTATGATCATCATCAAGGAGCTTACCCGATAACTCCTAAATTCCATTCACTAGAATGAAATGATGTCCTTCGACATCTTCTTGTACTTGGTGGATATCATTGATAAGAGATTTAATCACCTATATGTGGTTCTTAAGAGATTCTCTTATTTCCACATACTTCTCTTTTTTGGGAATCAACCCAACTTCCATTAATTTGCTCAGCTTTCTCTCTTTCATTTGTGACCAAAATGAAAGACATCTTTCCATTTCTTTCTACTCTTTGGAAAGTGTGTTTTCTTCTTTCTCAAGCTCTAATTTCAACTTGGCTATCTGAGTAGTCTTTTCATCTAAAAAAGCTATGATCTGTGAACCATGTTCTATCATTTCATCAATGAAATCATATAACACCTTACCCTTGGAGAAATTTTTTTCCACCTTTTGTATTTTTGGTTCCTCAAAATTCACCATAGCCATAGGTTGCACATTCTTGGAAGAGCCTGCAATCATCCTCAAAACTACTGCATAATGCTTAGCTTTATCCTTGTACATATTTTTGGCCTACTCCATCTTATCAAGCCTTCTTGATAATGCATTCAAAATCACTTGTGCATTTTATTTTGCACTTGCATTTTTCACTTTACCAAGCTGAACTCTTGTTACAGTGTAATCGTCCATGTTTACATCACCTTGTTCATGCGGAAAAAACCAATATCTACAAACTTGTGACCTGATTTGTCAACATGAAGCCTTGAATGAACTTTAGCCTTCTTCTTCCCCTTTGCTTTTAGAGGAACTATCTCTTCAAGGCCAAGCTCATTTGGAGAGATCATTTGTTTGTTACGCTTTGACAATTGTGAGATTATCCAAGGTGGAAAAGATGAAGTATATTCTTCTTGACTTACTGTAAACTCCTATGTTGCAACCACTTCTATAGGAATGGTTGATATTGTAACAATTGGGGTAGTATCAATCATGATAGCTCCAATGGACTGCAAAACAAGTGGATCCTACAATGAATCATTCATGAACCTGTGAAATTTAGCCTCAGAAAAGATATCAAAAGATGGAGATGATAAACTTGAAATGGATGAGGGAGAACTCAAAGAAACATCAATAGTTTGTATGTTGGAAATAATAGGAGGGGTGACAAGGACCGTTGATACTGAAGGGGGAATGGAAACATCCACTACATGTAAAGTTACTGTGGGGGGAGGTGAAGTAGGAAGAGGAGGTGGTGGAGTAGTAGGATTTGAAGGGGTGTGAGGGATATTGGTAATAATAGGCAACGGTGTTTGGGAAAATTCTTCAACAATATTCTCATGGGGAGATAGAGGTTGTTCATCATCATGCCTTAGTTCCTCTTCATTACCTTCTTCACCTTCATCTTTTGTAGATTCTTCCCCTTCTTTAGATTCTTTTGATTCTTCACTTTCATTATTTTCTTCTTCAGATGATTGTTCCTTAGAAGCAAGCTCCTTTCCTTTTGCATGTGGTTGGTTTTCTTCCGTTGCATTTTCTTCTTCAATTGTTTGTGTAGTACTTTTACCAAAGGTAAACTTTATCTTAGGACCTCTTTGAGAAGAAGAGGGAGTAGCTGCATGTTTTTGTTTTGTACGGAGCTCTTGTCGTTGGCTGGTTTCTCCTCTGGGTGTTTCTCCTTTTGATTCTGTCCTAAAATATTTTATTTGGAAGCCATGTCTATGCAACCATTCTGATGTGTTGTGCAAGACAGGAGCAAGCCTTTCTTTGATAGAGACACTTTCCTTTTTCGACCATTGTATTGGAGGTAAAGGTCTCCTAGCAATTTCATCCTCTTGATAAGCAGAATCTATAATGTTGTCAGGATCTTTGAAATCATCTGGTAGATCAACCACACCAAGATCTCTGATCTGCTCTACTATTAACGTGCAAAAATCCATTCTGCGGATGTCATCTTCATCTTTGTAGTCCACCCATATATCTTCAAAGCAATAGACATGTTGATGATCTTTCTTCAGTTTCCTATTCACATCTCGGTAGTCAAAGTTAAATCTATATTTATATGTTCTTATAGTCATGATTTGCATTTCTATAGCAACTAACTTTTCTTTTTGTACACTGTGAATATTATATCTCCCAATTGTCAGTAGAAGCCTGAAACTTGGCTTGTGAATTCTCTGGCATTCCTTGTGAACCAAGATCAACTGTCTGCATAGCTCCATTAATATCCACTTATCTGAGGGATATTTTGGAAACATGTATGGAAACCCAGTATAGCAACCTACTCTCATATATGTGAAAGTTGGAAAAACTACAAAAAGATACATCCAACCTTACTAACCACTTTGTAGGCTTCATCTGATACTCTTTTATTTTCAAGAGTTGGATCAAAAGTGGACAGTAGGGGTGAAAAGAAAGCATCTATGACTCTTCTGAAATGTTTAATAATTTCTCTCAATTTTAACTGATAATAGAAATCATACATAGGTACAACATTTTTGTTTTGTTTTGTAGACAACCCTGAAAATTGTCTCATTACTACAGTAGCATATACCAAATAGGAAGTCATGTAAAATTTCAAAGTAGTTGGCTCATTGATCAATTGTTCATGAATTTCATCACTTATCTGAGTTCCCTAATCAATATGTACTTTCCTTCTTCTGATGATGCAAATGTACTCATACATCCAATCTTGAAAATTGCATGAAACAAGAAATCCTTGAACCCTGCTCAGGAGAGTAATTATATCCCTAACGTCCTCTTTGAAATCACTTCGAGGAATCTGTTTAGGCCACCTTGAGATAGTGGGCCTTGGAGATTTCAACCATTAAGTATTAATCAATGCTTTAGTTGTATTGGGATCCCTATCACAGACCTCCTGTGCTTGTTGAATTGATATTTTTGTATATTGTTCCATGTCTGGAACCCGAAAAACAATATCAAAGAATTCAGGATCTAATCTCATCATGACTTGTCCCGAGGAATCTCTCACACTTCTTTCTTCTCAGATGTAATGAGATGCAACTTGGATAAAATACTCTATGTTATGAGCAACAGTTGGGAATGTAGACACCAAGTGCAAGTTGCTATGAACAATAGATCTCAAATCTTCTTCTAATGGCTTCTTCTCAGTTCCTTTTACAAAATATTCTATGTCTTGATGACCAATTTCAGTGTCTTTGATTTCATCCACCTTTGAGATCACCACAGTAGGAGGAAAGACACCTTGATATTTTTACTTCATCTTCCCTTCTTCTTAGAAGATGATGGGGGCTCTTCTGTTGTCATCTAAAAGTACCAAAGATCAAGGAATGTCACCTTCATGGATCACTTGATGAGAGCTTCAGAGGAACTACAAGAATAATGGATTAGCATATGTTAGGAGAAAATGCGTTATTGGAAAGTGTCAAGAAAATAGGAAACTTGGAGCAAGTGTAAACGAGCTATGGAGCATGAAAAATAGAGCATTCGTGATGAAATGAAGTTTAGAGAGGAAACAAAATGATTTTGCGAGTGTTAGATGAAAAACTACTTTTTATGTAGGAGCGCTAAAAATCAGCGCTCCTACATCTTGAGAAGTTTTTTTGCATGTAGTAGCGCTAAAAAATAACGCTCCTACATGTGTTCAGCACTTCAAAGGAAAAATTTGTTGGAGCGCTAAAAATTAGCGCTTTTACATCAAGTGGGAAAATCATCTCATGCTCGACCACTGAAAAACACCACTCAAGCATGTCTTTTTACTTGGCATTTAAGTGTAAAGGCAGGCTTTTTCACCACCATTTCTTTTAGGGGAAAGTCCATTTTTGTGTAGGAGCGATGATTTTCACCACTACTAGACCTTGTAGGTTGGAACAACTTTGAGGATGTAATTGTGGGAATTTTCACCGCTCAAACAAAAACAAGGAAAGTCGACCATGTAGAAGTGGTGAAAAAGCTCGCTCATGCATTGAGTGAAGAAACTCGATGAACATAAATGCAAGAGCATTAAGAATCACCATGCCAATTGAGCGGTGAAAAACAAAATTCAAGCATCAAGAGAATGATGCATGAAACAAGGAAAAACTAGGGCACAAAAAACCCCAAGAGTCGAACATGGAAGGGCAACAAAAATAGGGCATACAATAAACCCTAAAAGGTAAACACCAGTTGGAAAGAAAGTAAAAACAAAGAATTAGATTACAACAATTTAACTATGAAAGAAAAGGTGAAGAACAATGCGGAAGAAAGAAAACCATGCGTACCTAGTAAAAACATAAAAGTGGAAAAAACCCTAGCTTTGATGCTTGAGAAATATTCAACGCAAATCCACTTTGGTCTAGCTCGATTACCATCACGGGAGAGAAAGGAAATCGACTTGAAATGAAAAGAAATGGAGATAAAAAGACTTAAGTAAAAGATTAAAAGAGTCATAAACAAACACATTTTGCATTTATGAAGGGCGTACGAAGTGGGAGGGAAAATGTAGGAGTGGTGAAAATCACCACTCCTACATTTTCAAAATGTTGAAAGATGTAAGGGTGGTGAAATTTAGCACTTCGACATCAAGAAGACTTAAAAGATGAAAACATGTTGGAGCACTGAAAATCAACACTCCTACATGTGACAAGGAGGAAGCAAAGTGTAGGAGCGGTGAAAATAACCACTCCAACACTTGGAGTTATTTTTCACAAGGCTCATGTAGGAGCACTGAAAAACAACACTCTGACATGAGTGAAAAATTGACTAACTCCCAAAGAGTGGGAATTAACAAAAATACTCATTTCGAAGATCTTCGAAAGATGAAAGAGGGGAAATGCTCAAATGAAATGTTTGAGGTTTTGGACCACGCATCGAGGTGAATAAAAATTTGTCTCATTTTGCGTGCTTGAAATACTTGAAACTATGAAACAAGCAAGTTTCGTAGGGGGTTATCCCGTGAATCTAGCACAGCTGGATTTGAGGATAACAACTTGATAAATCAAATAATCTTGCCCTTGAGTATCATCAAGAAAATATGTACTTGGAAGGTTATAGCATGTCATTAACTACCTATGAGTCTATGACAAGGTGATGTTGCAAGTATGTATATTTGGTGTTCTCATTGATGTCAACAAGCTTATGTTTGTGTTGTCATTAATGTCAACCGATGATGGTTGAGAAGTTGTGTTGTTGCATTGATTAGTTTCATTATGTTGTCATTACTAAGTGCTATTGGTATCAACCTCTAGTGTTGCTTTAATAATATTTTTTCTATGGATATTGTTTGGTTGAGTTGCTATAACCATGAGAAGTGGTGAAGATAATGAGAATGTGTTTATGGTGCTTAGTTTCTAAGTGCTTTTGAGAAAATTTGAATAAAAAAGGAAACAGTGTGTTGTAGATGTGTTCTAGTATATAGAGTGATGTTTTGGTTTTGCTTCACATTTCTTCTATGTTAAAAATTTGCTTCTGTGATTCGAATATGTTGATCAAAGGTGTTCATAGGTGTTATATCTAGAATTTCTTGGCCTAGATCGATGTTCAGAAATTGTGTTCACCAGTGTGTGAATTATGTTGCAGTGTTGTTTGGTAGAAATGGTTTTGCTCCACATTTCTTCATAGTTTAGTTTCTGGTCTTGTGATTCTAGAAGTGTGTTGATAACATTCATATCTACCTTCAGTTGAAGTTTTTTGTGGTTTGATGCTCTACAAGTTGATTTATTGAGTTATAGAGTGTGGAAGTTTATCTAGGTGAACAAGATGAGTTTGTTCTTTGAGTGAAAGTTATTGCGAAGGAATTTTTTGGATTTCAAGGTGTTTGTGGAACATTCTATATTATGTTTAAGTGTTGTGTGTGGTTTGTGAGTCATCTTTAGATTTGAGGAAGCATGTACTTAGATGTTAATAGTGTTTACACAGGTTCAACTGACCTTGGGTGTTTACACTAATTGCAGATTTGTTTCGATGAGTGTGGATGTGTGATGTGGCATGTGTGAGTATATTTTGGTCCAAGTTAAGGTGTGATGTGGTCCATTTGTATTCCTTTCCATCGGGGAATGCTTAGTGTCGACCTAATTTTAATTTACATGGTTGAGGTGCATAGTCAACCTTGGAGAATGTTTTCAAGGTTGAAAAAGGTATAAATAAGTGTTGTGTTGATGGAGGATTGTGTGTAGAGTGTATGATGCGAATTGTAGAAGTGTGAAGTGCAGTGCAAGCTTTAATGAATTAGACTACTAGAAGTAGTGAGAAAAAGGTGTCTACAATCTTTAGAAATGATACAAATGTGTTGGTGATGTTGTGGTGGAATTTTTTGTTGCATTGAGATGGATTTCTCACTAAAACATTCTTCTTTCTTCTTTTATGTAATCTGGTAGTGAGCCATTGGTAATGAACCCTTCTTACTTTTAGGCAATGAACCCTTCGATAGTGAGCCTTTTGTATTCAGTGTTACAATTACTTTATATTATGAGCTAATCCTCATTGTGATTTTTCCCTTCTTGGGTTTTCCATGTAAGTCTAGTGTTCTATTATGCATGGTGTTGATGTGTTTCAATTTTTGTTATTTGCTTTCATGCTAAATCATTCTAATAGTTTGAAAGTTATTAAAGTTGATGTTGATCTAAATATTAATGAGGGTTTTGATATTTTAATGTACAACTAATTCACCCCCACTTCTGAGTTGTCTTATAAATTCAACAATTGGTATCATAGTTTGGCTCCTTAGAAGAAAGATTAACCACTTGAGGTAGATCTAGGATGGCGCACAAGAGAGATGCTCCTCTGTTTGATGGATCAAATTATGCATTCTAGAAGACAAGGATGGAAGGTTTTATGGTATCCCTTAGATATGGAGTTTGGAAGTCTATTGTGACTAGATACACTATGCCTACAAATGGTTTGAGCATTAATGATGAGATCAAGGCCTGTGAGAACAATGGGAAAGAAAGGTATGCTCTTTTGATTGGTCTTTCTAATACTGAACTTGTGAAAGTTATGAATCTTAAAACTAATAATGAGATCTGGAAAAAGTTGGAAAGCATATTTGAAGGAGATGATAAGGTCAAACAAGCTAAGATGCAAAATCTAAAGATCATGTTTGAAAATATGTGGATTTCAGAAGATGAAAACATTACAAGCTACATGCAAAAAGTCGACAAAGTTTTCAATTCCATCAAAGGACTTGGTGGAAATCCTAAAGATGATGAGGTGGTAAAGAAGGTACTGATAACTCTACCTAAATCCTATAGTCATAAGGTTTCTACTATTGAGGGATTTTATAACCTAAATAATTACTCTAGAGATCAACTACTTGGCACTTTAACTGCTTTTGAATTAATATTATTTGGTTCAAGTAATGGAAAAGATGAGACTACTTTTAAGGTTGGGAAATAAAAAAAACCTAAATAATCAGGACAAGAGGATCTTGATGATGTTGTGGAAAGATAGGTCATTATGCTTCAAGATGTCCAAATAAATCTTTGAATGAAAAGAACAAATAAAAAAAAGGTAAAAATTTAAGAAAAAATATTATGTTACAGAAGATGTCAGTATATCTAATAATGAATCTAACTATGGGGATGATGAGGATAGTGAATGCTTGTTCATGGCTATAAAATTTGAATCTAGATCTGCTAACTCTAAGATTTTTTGATGTAGATTAGGGGTAATAACTCTCCTAACATACACCAAAACAACCACTCTTCAAACCCTTAGCCTTCAATTGATGGGTTTTCCTTCACAAGTCCTCATTTTTCTTGTAGCCTTTCAAAAAGGCATTTCTTGACATAAATTTTGACAAAAAACCTGATCTATTAGAAAGATGACACATTTCAGATACCCATTTGGCTCTTCATACACATATCTCAAAATGAAATAGGGTTCCTTTGTATGGAAGGCCTCAAAAATTGGTTGTCCTCCTTTTGACTAGGCCTAATTGGGCAAATATGCATGTTACAGTTAGGTTAACGGCATCAATGGGACTCAACTCTTGTTCCAAAATTTCAAACACATCACATATCATCTAAATCAACAACTCCTACCACAAGGATCATTCTCCAATGGAATACAACAAATTTCTCCAAATCACTAGGGCTTCTAAGTCTGATACATAGAGATGCCAGAACTTTCATAGCATCTTTGCACATGCAAACCTCCACATAAACCCCTGCCGAATTAGGATATTAAAGTATATGTAATAATAAACCATTCTACCAAATTTTAGTATTTTCTACCAGTGGAAGACAAAATTACACATTTTTCTTCCTCAATGGCTGCCCTTCCTAGGGTTTATCACAGTTTTGAACATTTTTTGCCAAAATTGCAATATCTCCTAAAGTATTGGGTGAAAAATGATGAAACCAAGTGAAAATGAAACTATATTCACATATCTAACATTTAAAATATGTCTCAAGTCTTTATTTTATCTATACAATCTGTGCCATTTTTTGCAATAGCCTACAACTTCTAGAGAAAACGGTCTTATAGGGCTACCTATGGTAAAATGGCCATAACTTTCTCCAAACCCAATGAAAAACCACCAAACCAATTGCAGATGAAAGGTAATTCATTCCTCTATCATTCATAATCAATTTCATATTTTTACAATGTTGTATAGATCTGTACCATGTAAAAGAACAAGATTGTTACAAAAAATGCACAAAAAATAAGGGTTTCATTTATCAAAACTTCAAATACACAATGTTTCCTCATCATTTCATCCTCCTAAATTTGGAGGGTTCCCCCATCTATATCCCATCCATTCCAACTTCCTTTAACTACCTTTTCATTAGTTTGTACATAAAACAAAATTTTCTCACTTTTTGTCAAAGTTGTTTGACAACTTTTGAGCAACTATGACAACTTATATATTTTTTGAACAATGAACCCTATAACACTTCAAAATGGATCAACATGATCCCAAGTGACCATAAAAGACCTTAGTAGAATCCAAAGACACACAAATAACCAAAAAACAAAAATTACAACAAATCATGCCTATGAGGCTCCTGATGCCCCTACATCATACTCCCTAGAGAGAAAAGATTTGAGTTCCATCTCAAATAGGAATCTTATTTCTTGTCTTACAGTTCTTTTGCATGTGTGAATTGTTTCCATTTTACTGAATCTCAAATACATTTGTATCAATTGGTGCACTTGTACTTTTTGGTCCAACAACGTACTTCTTGAGCCAAGGCCAACTTGGTACAATGTAGCCATGTGATTTTGCGTTTGTTCTTGTTCTAGCTTGACCTTAGACTGCAATTGTAAATTTATTGTCTCTTTCATCCACTTTATCTTTGTTACCTGCACACAAAACAAACATATTAAAGAAATCATATTCTTCTTCTTCATACTTCACTTCTTCATCCACCTCATGTTGTTTGTCATACATCCTTTTCTCTTCATTATGCTCTAAAATATTTGGCTTCACGTCAACCTTACTCAGTCATTCATTTTCATTTTTGAATTGCTCATTCATTCTTTTGTTCTCCTTGACATCAACATTCTCAACTCATAGTTCTTCTCTTGAGAACCATGCTATCTCCTTATCATCCATGACTATCTTCTCTCTTTGGACTATCCTTGAGTCCTCTACAACTTCTTTTTTTATTTATTCTTCTTCTTCTTGAACATCACCCACTTCAACATCAACATCACTATTACTTTCATTAGTTTGAGAAAATTCAAAAGAAAATTCTTCCATGTCTTATTCAACTGAGTTTTCAAACATGTTTTCAATATTTATTACCACAGCCATTACCTCATTTGTCTTTGCCTCATATTGTTGTACTTTCTTCTTCTCACTTAACAACAAGCTTTCAATTCCTATGCACTCATCCTTCAAGGTTGTTAATACATATTTCGTCCCATCGTTTCTCAACTCATATATGTTTTTTTTGTTGTTATACTTTTCTACCCTGTTATAATGCCACAACCTTCCAAACACAATGTGACATGCATCCAAATGCATAATATCACAAACTATTTCATGCTTATAATTTCCTATATGAAACTCAACTTTGCATCGTTCACTTACGGTTACCTGATTACCTGTCTGAAGCCAAGTCACTGAATAGGGTGTGGCGTGTTGAATTCTTTTCAAACCCAATTTATCTACCATATATCTAGAAATAATATTATCCATGCATATATCTAAGATCACAATTTGACAACAATTACCTTTAGACTTGCAAGTAGTCTGAAATAAACTTTCCTATTCCATCTTGCTTTCTTTCTTGGATGCAATTTATTCTTCCTATATCATCTTTTCTATTTCTACCTCATGTAGCTTATTTGCCACTTTGAACAATTTATTTAATAATGTTGATACCCATTTCCCATATTTCTTCTTAATGCTTTCCTTCTGAGGTTGTTGCTACATCTTGCTATTCTCTCTCTCTTCTTGTCTTCTTCTCATCACTTGTTTATTGCTTGGTAACTCCTTACTCTACAAGTCTCCATGGACTATTCTCCTCAACACTTCCATTCTCCTTTTGCAAGCAAGTATCTTCCACACTGCTTCTTCTCAATGCTTTTTCTTTCCTTCATGATACCTCACCTTAGGCCTTTTTCTTTTCCCCTGGCCTAGTATTTTGGTATCCAAACTCTTCTCTTCAACTTGTAAAAGACAATACACAAACTCCCAAAACTTCCTTTCCCAAATAGTTGGGATCTAATACAAATTTGAAGCAAAGCAGGGGTAAGCACTCTCCTAACATACATCAAAACAACCACTTTTCAAACCCTTAGCCTTCAATTAATGGGTTTTTCTTCACAAGTCCTCATTTTTCTTATAGTCTTTCAAAAAGGAATTTCTTGACATAACTTTTGACACATACCTGATCTATCAAAAAGATGACCCATTTTAGATACCCATTTGTCTCTTCATACACATATCCCAAAATGAGATAGGTTTCATTTGCATAGAAGGCATAAAAAATTGACTGTCCTCCTTTTGATTAGGCCTAATTAGGCAAATATGCATGCTATAGTTAGGTTCGGGGCTTCAGTGGGACTCAAATCTTGTTCCAACACTTCAAACACATATGGCCTAAATCAACAACTCTTACCACAAGGATCATTCTCCAATGGCATACAACAAATTTCTCCAAATCACTAGGGCTTCTAAGTCTGATACATAGAGATGTCAGACCTTTCATAGCATCTTTGCACATGCAAACCTCCACATAAACCTCTGTAGACTTAGGATATTAAATTACATGTAATAATAAACCATTCCACCAATTTTTAGCATTTTATACCAGTGAAAGAAAAAATTACACATTTTTTTCCTCATTGGTTGCCCTACCTAGGGTTTATGACAATTTTGAATAGTTTTTATCAAAATTGCAATATCTCCTAAAGTATTAGGTGAAAAATGATGAAACCAAGTGAAAATGAAACTAGATTCACATATCTAACAAAAACCAAGTGAAAATGAAACTAGATTCACATATCTAACATTTCCAATAGGGATTAGGTCTTTATTTCATCTATACAATCTATACCATTTTCTGCAACAACCTACAACTTCCAGAGAAAACAGTCTTATAGGGCTTCCTATGGTAAAATGGCCATAACTTTCTCCAAACTCAATGAAAAACCACCAAACCAATTGAAGATGAAAGGTAACTCATTCCTCTATCAATCACAATCAATTTCATATTTGTACAATGTTGTACAGATCCGTGCCATGTAAAAGAACATGATTGTTACAAAAAAAATGCACAAAAAACTAGGGTTTCATTTATCAAAACTTCAAATACACAATGTTTCCTCATACTTTCATCCTCCTTCCAAATTTGGAGGGTACCCCCATCTATATCCCATCCATTCCAACTTCCTTTAACCACCTTTTGATTAGTTTGTACATAAAACATTATTTTGTCACTTTTTACCAAAGTTGTTTAACAACTTTTGAGCAACTATGACAACTTTTACATTTTTTGAACAATGAACCCTATAACACTTCAAAATGAATCAACATGATCCCAAATGATCATGCATGACCTTATTAGACTCCAAAGACACAAACAACCAAAAAACAAAAATGACAACAAATCATGCCTATGAGGCTCTCGATGCCCCTGCATCAATTGTGTGAAGGAAAGTGTTCTGAAAGAAGGTGATAACATTGAAGGAACTATGGTGACTATTTTTCATGCTAGAGAAGAGAAGAACTACTGGATTATTGATAGTGAATGCTCAAATCATATGACCGGTGACAAAAGTAAGTTTGTTAGACTTAAAAATATGAAGGAAGTCTAGTTAAGTTTGGTGATGATACATCTGCTACAATATGTGGAAAAGGTTCTATCAATTTTGATGGAAAGCATAATACAGATGATGTTCTTTATGCTAAGGGTTTGAGGCATAACCTCTAGAGTGTTGGAAAAATGTGTAGCAAAGGATGTACAATATTATTTTTTAAGATGATGGATGTGAGATAAGAAAAGGCTCCTAAACTATGGTTGTTGCTCAAAGGATAGATGGAAATGTTTATCAACTTAAAGCTGCTAATGGTCATTGCTTTATGACTTGAATTAATGGAAGTTGGCTATGGCATAGAAGGGTGTGTCACATAAATTTTAATAGCCTATTGAGAAATAGTTCAGTTCAATCTATGAGAGATCTATCAAATATTACAAATCCCATCAATATTTTTTGCAAGGAATTTCAAATTAGAAAGCAAGCAAGAAGAAGCTTCAAAATCAAAAAACAATCAGCTATTGGATTGTTGGAGTTGATGCATATAGACCTTTGTAGTCCTACCAGAGTAAGAAGTCTTCAAGGTGATAGGTATTTCATGTTATTGATTGATGATTATTCTAGAATGGCATGGGTTACTTTTCTCAAAGAAAAATCATAAGCTCTAGATAATCTTAAAGCATTCAAAGTCATGGTTAAGAATGAAATGGACATGAAAATTAAGTGTTTGAGGTCTGAAAGAGGTGGAGAATTCACCTCCAATGAGTTTAACAATTTTTGTGAGAATCATGGAATAAAAAGGCATTTATTTTCCCCTAGAACTCCTCAGCAAAATGGAGTGATTGAAAGAAGGAAAAGGACTATTTAGGAAGCTACAAGAACAATGATAAAAAAGAGAACCTAATGGAAGTCTATTGGAGAGAAGCAATTCATACTGCTATCTACATTTTTAACAAAGTACAAGCAAGAGAAAACAAGGTATGAAATAATTTCTACCATCAAATACTTTAGATTGTTTGGAAGCAAATGCTATATCGAAAGAGATGAAGAAAACTTAAAAGATTTTGATACAAGATATGATGAATGTATCCTCCTTGGATATTCTACAAGAAGCAAAGCTTACCGATGCTATAACAAGAGATTGAAGAAGATTTTTGAGAGTGCAAGCATCAAAGTGGATAAAGAATTAAAAAAGAATTTGGTGGTGATAGATGGATATGAATCAGATGAGTCCTCTTGCAAAGAAAATGACAGAGGTGAAGGTAAGGAAGAAGCTCCAAAAAGGATCCATAAGGCTCCTAAGTATGTGTATAAGAATCATTCTGAAGATCAGATCATTGTTGGCAAAAGCAAATGTGTTTTGACAAGAAGAAAGGCTACTATGATAGAAGAAAAGGTAAACATGTGTTTACTTTCTAAAGTTGAGCCTAAAATAGTGATTGAAGCATCCAAAGATGAGTATTGGATCAAGGCTATGGAAGAGAAACTAATGCAAATTAAGAAGAACTAGACTTGAGAACTTTTCTCAAGACCAACAAACAAGAATATTATTGGAACTAAGTGTCTATTATGAAACAAACTGAATAAGAATGGAGAAGTGGTAAGAAACAAGACAGGGCTTGTGTGTAAGGGCTACTCACAAGTAGAAGGAATAGATTTTGAAGAGACATTTGTTCCAGTGGAAAGAATGGAATCTATCAGGATGTTTTTGGCTTTTTCAGCACATAAGGATTTCAAGGTTTATCAAATGGGTGTGAAATATTCTTTCTTGAATGGTGATTTGGAAGAAGAGGTATACATTGAACAATAAGAAGGATTTCAGTTATCAGACAAATTGGATATGGTCTACAGATTGAAGAAAGCATTATAACTGAAGCAAGCTCCCAAAGCTTAATATACAATGTTGGATAGGTACTTGATATAGCAAGGATTTAATAAAGGTACTACATATAGTAATCTTTATTTCAAAGTTGAAAAAGATCAAATCTTGATTGTGGTTGTTTATGTTGATGATATAATTTTTGGAGGACATGAAGCTATGTTCAAGAAATTTGTAGAAGAGATGCAGAAAGAGTTTGAGATGTCTATGTTTGAGGAGATGAATTTCCTCCTTGTACTACAAATCAATCAGAAAAAGAAAGGAATATTCATTTCACAATCAAATTATGTCAAGGAAATGTTGAAGAAGTTTGGAATGGAGGATTCTAAACTGGTATATACTCCTATGGCTACTAGTTGCAAACTAGGTAAGAAAAATTAATCTTCTAAGGTTGATCAGAGAAAGTACAGATCAATGATTGGAGGACTACTATATCTAACTGCTACTAGACCAAATATCATGCATGCAATTTGTCTTGTGGCTAGATTTCAAGAAGATCCTAAAGAGTCACATGTTGCCGCAATAAAGAGAATATTCAGATACTTGAAGGGTACTCTAGAACATGGTTTGTGGTATCTAAAGGATACTGATTTTTCTCTGAGTGCTTACACATATGCAAATTGGGTAGGAGTTTTTGATGATAGGAAAAGTACAAGTGGTGGTGCATTCTTTCTTGGATGCAGATTGGTTTCTTGGCTAACCAAGAAGTAAGATTCAGTATCTTTATCTACTATAGAAGCAAAATAAATTCCAATAGCATCTTGCTCCACACATGTGTTGTGGATGAGGCAAATCTTGAAGGATATGAAAGTGGTATATGATAAGCCAATTTCTATATTTTGTGATAATACAAGTGCTATTAACATTTCAATGAATATAGTGATGCACTCGAGGACAAAACATATCTCAATCCGATATCACTTTTTAAGAGAGAAGGTTGTAGAGAATGAGGTGAAGCTTAGGTATGTTCCTACAAAGGATTGGGTTGCTAATATATTTACTAAGGTTCTTCCTAAGGATAATTTTGAGTATCTCTAGAAGTTAGTAGTTATTACCCCTCCTTTGAACTAGATACATAAGGATATGCATCAGTCCAATGGATTTCAAGATTCATTCTTTGTTCTAGATTGATGTTGGAGGGTACCTCTCAGGAGTAGTAGGTAGTGGCTTTGTTGATTGTTGCAGTCAAGGGGAGCTAGTGCAGGTGTGAAATTTGGTGTTGTCCTTTGTCAGATCTTTCGAAGGATGTGTATAGTGGTTATTGGTTGATACAGTTTGTTGTGTGCTCCTAAGAGGAGTATGTAGCGCAAAAAAGAGAAAAGGTAGTTGCGAAATAGTTGTTGTCCCTTATAGGTATTGCATTTGGGGAAGAGAAAGCATGTATGTTTAATGTCAAAGGGAGAAAGTGATGCAAATGTGTTTCCCTTTTCCATTGATATCAAAGGTAGAGAGAGAAAAGTAATAGAGCCAGATGAGAAAGGGAGAGTAGTAAGCTGAGGGGGAGAGAAAGTAAAAAGGAGAAAGAAATTTGGTATGGAGTTGTATGTTGATGATCAAAGTTGTTATGTTTGTTGTTGGTGGTTTTTTACATTATGTGTTGCCATCAATGACAAAGGGGTAGATTGTTGCAAGTATGTATAGTTGGTGTTGTCATTAGCACAAACAAGCTTATGTTTGTGTTGTCATTAATGTAAATTAGTGATGGTTGAGAAGTTCTTATGATGCTTTGATTAGTTTCATTATGTTGTCATTAGTAAGTAGCTCTACTGGTGTCAACCTCTAGTGTTGCTTTGATAAGCTTCTATTTGTGGATATTGTTTGGTTGAGTTTCTATGATGACGAGGAAGTGGTGAATATAATGAGAATGTATTTATGGTGCTTAGTTTCTAAGTGTTTTTGAGAAAATTTGAATAAAAGAGGAAACATTATGTTGCAAAGGTGTTCTAGTATACAAAGTGATGTTCTGGTTTTTCTCTACATTTCTTCTGTGTTGAAGATTTGCTTGTGCAGTTCAACTATGTTGATCAGAGGTGTTCATAGGTGTTATATCTAGAATTTCTTGGTCTATATCTATGTTTAGAAGAAATTATGTTCACCAGTGTGTGAATTGTGTTACATTGTTATCTAGTAGAAATGATTTTTCTCTACACTTCTCCACAATTTTCGTGGTTTGATGCTCTGCAAGTTGATTTCTTGAGTTACAAAGTGTGGAAGTTTATCTAGGTGAACAAGATGAGTTTGTTCTTCAAGTGAAAGTTGTTGCAAAGGAAGTTTTTGGATTTCAGGGTATTTGTGAAATATTCCAAATTGTGTTTAAGTGTTGTGTGTGGTTCACGAGTCGTCTTTGAATATTAAAGAATCGAGAATGGTCACACACATCAACTATCCTTTTCTAAGTATAGATATGCTAGGGAAATAACAATTCAAGGTTCATCTAGATAATCCAATCTTGATTGCTATGAAGTTTTACACCTTATAAAATACTAAATAGTCAAATATCATGAGGATAATCATAATTACTTATAAACTAATAAACAAAAAATTATATATCACCAATTTATTGTTCAACTTCAAGTGACTTGCTTTGAGTCCAACCCAAATATTAGGCCTACCTTTCCCCTTAAGTACCCTCAATGGGATATTTAGTTTGTGATAATGCCCTTAACCTAACTTGCTTTGAGTCCAACCCAAATATTAGGCCTACCTTTCCCCTTAACTACCCTCAATTGGATATTTAGTTTGTGATAATTACCTTAACCCATTGATTGTATTGGGATATGTATTGTCTATTTGTGGCTAGAATAACCATTGATAAACTCATATAATCAATTATATAATTTTACATAGGTATTTAAGTCATATATGGTGGTATTTAAGGCATAAGTATAGTGTATATAGGAGCTATTAGTCATTTTATGATCACCATCTTGTGAATTATGTTAGCACTAGAGAACTATGGAGGTTTTCCCCCTAGAAGTGGCTTATTGCTCTCAAGTACTATCAAGTATTTGTAGAATATTTTATATTTTGTTTCTCTTCTACAAGTTATTTCATTGAAATTGGTATTAGACCATGATCATAGCACTTGAAAGTAAGAAACAAGGCATTTTGTAAATTCAAAAGGTCAAATTTTGAAGCACTTCTTTCATTTTGTCATTTTAAAATTTTTTTGGTAGGTTGATCAAGGGCATATTGAAGCTACTATAATCTACATATGAGATCATTTGGAGTAGATTTGGAAGAGTTATTTTTAAATTAGGTTTTCCACCAAATTTTCTCTCGTGGCTTCAAACTAATTATTTTTAAAATAAATTATCAAAGATTGAACAAGGGAACATTGATCCAAATATGTCCTAATTTTAATTCATTTTGAGTAAGTTAATTGCAATTTTAGGTTTTCTCAAAAATTCACTCTATGGGTTGTTTTTGACATTTTTTATATTTGTTTACATTTTTGGAAAGCTTAGAAAAACCATTAAGGGTCTAATCTTTGAAATTTTAATTTTGTGGCAAAAAGAATTCTCAAATAATCTAATCAAGTTTTGGTCAGCAAAAAGAATTAGATTTTTTACTATGAAGCCTCAACATGGTAGGACCATTAACTAGGGGTAGGCATAAAAATTCCTACACACTAGGAAATATTTCTAACAAAGAGGATACAAACTTGAATTTCAGATTAGATGGGGAATTAGTTATAACTCCTATCCATTGGGTGGAAAAGTTGGAAAGACAAGCGAGAATATGCAACACTTACAAGGAAAGATGGCTATCATACATGGAGACACATCTAGCATTAATGGCACTATTAGTTATCAATTATTTTATTAGTAATCAATCAAGGTGGATCATCTAAGCCAACTAGTCTAGATCCCAATATTAGCACTCTGTGACATATTAGAACATGTTACCAGATGGATATTCACAACCTTTATGGGAAGGATCCACTAACTTGGAAAAGTAAAATGGAGAAATTTTTGTGTACACCAAATTTCTAGTGGGAAAATATTGACCATGGCATCCTTATACCTACAACTAAAGCAATGAATTTGTCTCCAATGATTGGCTCAATGCAAGAAAAAGGCTCTCACTATCTTCTGGTTAGTTTTTACAAAGGAACTACAATTACACTATAGAAAAATTGTGTCAAACAAATACCTCAACTAGTTAGCTAAACCATGACAAATAAGATAAATAAAGGACTATGCTTGAAAATTCTACAACCTGTCCTTATAAGTAGAGACAATTATAGAGGAGAACATGAATGACTTGTTTCTTCATGTGCTTAAGGATCACATCCAATGTGAGGTACACATTTTTAAGTCTATATATATATCTAACTCTTTTGTCCTAGCATGTAGGGTAGAAGGGAGATTTTGAGCTTCTAAAACGTAGGGGTTCAATGACATAAAAGAGAATATCTTTAGTACAAACATTCCCTCAACCCACTACATTGACTTTTCAACAAATTGAAGAAAAAAGGATAGAAAACAAAATAGAGGGCATAAATGAGTTGAATTTTTTTTTTTTCTACATTAAAGAGCCCAATGAAGAAGATGAAGAAGAAGAAATATTAGAGTTTAAAAATGAGCCAAGTGAGGAATCAAGAGATACCCAACTTGCCATTTTTACAATGATTTAATGCTTGTAGGTTTCGACATAAATATGTCATCCAATAAATATTTAATGAGTGAACTTTATGGCAAGAACATAGTACACAATTGATACCAATCCTAAGGAATTTAAGAACCAAGGAAAGGGAATAGGTATATTTTCCAACATCTTTAACCTTTCCTAGAGCATAATGTTTCGATTGAGTTAAAGATGAATATGTTAAAGTGATAGGTGTTAGATGTGTGAAATTATTCCCAAAAGTGTCTTGTAGTTGCAAGATATGGCAAGATGCCTTGAATATGAGACATGACATCTCCATGAGCCAGAGAAGTATCTTAGTATAGAAAAGGATCATCCAAACCTATACTCATCAACTCATCGATGTTGAAATTTTAATGACATGATTTTTCCTATCTACTAGATCTTGGGATCTTCACGAAAATATTCTAGAGGATTTAAATATGAGTAATTTTGGTTAGAACCCCTACTCAAATGGAGGGAAAAATCAATGGCTTGACTTTGTCAATATGTTTCCTTATGCCTATAGGTTGGTAGGTAGGTAATGTTGTCTTTTCCATGTATTCATGATGTTGTAACATTTTCCCTTTCTAGTGATTTGTTTGTTTATTGTTTTATTTTAGGTGTATTTAGGTTAGCCATTAGCTATCAAGCTTGAATTCATTCCCCAAAGATAAGACATTAACCTAAAAAAATTTAGAGATTCTAACATTCTCCTATGCCCCAAGTATGTTCCAATGCCCCAAAAAAGAGCTAATATTTGTATCCACGTGATTTTTTTTTGAAAGTCCATATTTTAGCCAATAATCATGATTATCTTTTTTGTCTAGGTCTTTAAGTTGTTATATGCTAGTATTTTTTTCATTAATACTATTTGTAGGATCCTCAATCCTTGCGGGTAAATACACCAATGAGGAAATAAATTTGAAGAGCTCAACATAGAAAGTGCAAGAAAATGTTTTGGAGCTAATACATAATACAAGCAATGGAGGTAAGACCTAAAAGTGGTAGAAAAGGGTAGAAGGAAGAATGAGGTTAAGATAAAAAATATGGTGCACAATTTCAATGGTTGATACCAAAAAAATATCCTATAGTGCACATTCCTTATGGCTCTACCACATATCTTATTTTATTCATCTCGGAGCAAGCTTATATAGTAAAAGGCTCATCTTTCAAGTAGGAAATTATCATCACAAAAAATCCAATTTTTAGTGTTATGCATAATCTCATGGTCTAGCTTCAATGTTCAAGAAATCCATCCAATTTGTAGAAAGTACCTTATGGCTCTACCACATATCTTATTTTATTCATCGCGAAGCAAGCTTATATAGTAAGAGGCTCATCTTTCAAGTAGGAAATTATCATCACAAAAAATCCAATTTTTAGTGTTATGCATAATCTCATGGTCTAGCTTCAATGGTCAAGAAATCCATCCAATTTTTAGAAAAAGCTACTTTCAAAAGTGTTATTTAAGTAGGCGCTTTTTTTTCATGGAGTGGTGAGAGGGGCTCAGAAATCCAACTTTCTATATTTAGAAAGTTGTTATTTTAAAAATAAAAATAAAGAAATTATTTTTTCAAGGAATGGTGATGGATAACAAGGTTAGAAGGTGGTCAAAAGCAAGTTCACACTCTAACATGGGAAAATGGAATCCAAAAAGTAGAGAAGTAGTGAAAATTGATAAAGTTCATCGAAGTTAGAGGATATTGTGATAGAGTGTTCAAAATGCTTCTTAGGAACAAATCCCATAGGAATTGAAGAATTTCCCAATTTATGTAAAAGAAAACTTTCATTATATAACCATTGAGAAGTTCCAAGCATTAAAAAAAAGTAGTGGAATTAGTTTTAAGTTATCGAATAGTGGGATTTATTGAGCTTTTCATTGGAGTTTGCCACACCATTTTCCCCACAATAAGAGATTGTAGGATGGTACACCAAGGTAAATTCTTGGCAAATCAAAAATTGGCTGAGTGGCAAAGATTTTCTCTTGTTAGTCATATTAATTTTCCCACCAAACATGGTTGAGTGCCCAAATTTCCCATTTTCATTTAAATGGGTGTATTTCCTTGGCATAGCAATATTAAATCCTCACCAAATAGCATAAGAAATAAATTTGGGTGCCCAAAATGAAAGGTAATAGGTTTTTTCCTAAGTGTGGTCATGGGAAAGTTCCTCTAAGTTGGCAGTAATGTTAAAAATCCTTGTTAGATGGATTAAAATGCTGCTAGTGGCTAGAATAACTCCTCAAAATAGAATTAAAGCACCTCAATCAAAGATAAAGATCAAATAAAGTGATTTGAAGGAGAAAAGAACTAAATTTGAGCCTTTCCTTCATATTAGCACCCAAGATGGAACGAAAAAGAAGAAAGAATTTGTCAAAAACTCAAAACTATATTATTTTGAGCATAAAATTGCTTTAAAGTAGTTATTTTATTATTATTTGAATTTTTAAAAGATATTTTTGAGAGGTTATAAATGTGTCATTTACACATAATATGCAATGAGAGTTGGAGCTTTTCTTATGAAAATATTTTTTTATTCAAATTAGAAGCCTATGTTCCGAGCATGCAAGTTGAAAGCCAAGTACTAAAGAAAGTTCATGGTAACTCTATGTAGCCCTAATTTTAATACTCTTTGAGAAACATTGAATGCTTTGTAGTAATTTTTTTTGTTTTCATTAATTTTTTCATGTGTTGTTTTTTATTTAATCAAAATCATTTGTTAATTTCTAACTAATGATCTACATTTTAATCATTAGTTAACATTGGTGTTCAATGAATGTTATATTTTGGTTGTTATAATTGATAGATACATTGGTTAGATAGAATATTTCTAAGTCTTGTGCTCTAAACTTTTGAGTCATAAACAAATAGGTTAAGTATTTTTTTATTAATTTCATATTCACACAAAACCTCAAGTGGCAAGTTGTATATTGTGCATAGTAGCATATTTGCATTCTTTTAAATAAAGTAGATTAATTTATGGAATCTCCCCTATAAATCTAAAAAGATTTTTCCCTCATTGACTATTATGTTTTGTGTTCTCACTAGAGTGACAAATTAAAATACCAAGAAAAAGGTAATGAAGAGTGGAGGAACCCCACCCACAATACGAATCAAGGGATGGCCCATACGACATTATACACCAACCAATCTAGCACCACATGAAACATAAGGGATCCAAGAGTAAAGGAAAAATTAATGACACACAATGAATTCTACCCTACAAATATGAAATATTTTTGGTATAGATCTTATATTTCTATAAGTTGAATGTAGTCCAACAATGCTTTGCTAAAGATATTCAAACTAGAACCATTATCAACCAAATGCCTTTTTATTTTTAGATATCCATGGTTGCCTATAGTTTCTAAGAATGATAAGTGTTCTTGAATATATTGGGTACTAGGAAACTCATGGGCTTCAAATAAAATCTTAGAAAATTTTGTATAAATGAGCTCAAGGATGGTAACATGTTTGCATGTTTGACATCAAATGGTTAAATAATCATTTATAAAGTATTTTCAAAACATCTCAATACAAGTTGGAGGTGCTAATGAGATCCCAAAGAGAAAATTTTAGAATATATTTTTTGTCAACTGAATCATATCCTCTAGGTAATTTTTTAGTCAACTTAGTTGAAAGATGCAACATTGGAGTACAAGATAGAAAAATTAATTAGTTATCTATATGACGTTTTCACCTTTTTCAACCCTCTAATAAGTACATGCCCTATAGAATGATATCATGAATATGTAATTTTGTTATTAAAAGCATAAGGATTATGACAAGGTAAATTAGGTAGGGCATGCACTACAACAAAGGAAACATATGGAGTCATATAAGTAGTGATACCTTGAGTAGATTTAGAGGGAAAAACTAACATAAACATCAAAATTGATACCAAATGAAAGGGCCTCCAAAAGTTGGGTAAAGACCTCTAATGTATATCCATGAGAAGAGAGTAATAATAGTGTAAGTGAATAACATCCTAGGCCATATGGCATTATATAAAATGTATTAGCATATCATTTAATATAATAAAACAAGTACAAAAATTATCACATATAGATAGTAAGGGATTTGGCATCATGTACAAAGACTATACATGTGTAAACATCATATCACATTGGTCAAACAAAACTATAACAAAGATGATCACATGTAAATAGTAAATGATCTAGCATCATGTAAATGTACATGAAAGACATCCCTCAAAGTCTATACATCTGTAAACATCATATCGCATTCCTTGAATAAAATTATAAGACATGAAATACATCCCTCAAAGTCTCTACATGTGTAAACATCATATCACATAACATATATGCATTGGAAAAAATTTACCCCTAAAAAGAAACCCTAGGAAAGGATAACATGTCTTAGAGCCAGCATAGCCGAAAATATAAAAATCATTCATACACAAAGGAATCAATGATAATGTTTATATCTAATATAAGGAATCTATGATGATGTTTAGTTCTAATATAAGGGTTAATTTTTTTAAAAATACTTAGGTCTAAAATCCAAAGGTAGAAGGGATAAAACCTAAGAGAAAATCCTTTGAAATGTTACATTTGTGCTAAAAAAATGTAAGAAAATAAATATTTTCATACATAAATATCCTAAGGTAAATCAATTAATAAGGATGGAGAAATAAATACTCTAAGAATAAGAGTTGGACTAATTATGATACTAAAATAAATACTTGAAATAAAATAATAAATAATGGTACGCAACTCTTAGTTTGATTTTATCTTGGCTCTGCTAGATCAATTGATTCATCTTGCAATAGAAAATTAAATGATTTTGGATTAACAAATAAGAATCAATAAACATAATCCATGTAGGTCACTTCTATGAAATGTAAAATTCTCTATGCAATTGCAAAATTTATCACACATTAAATGACTTTAAATTAACAAATAAGAATCAGTAAACTTTATGTTTGACCATGTAGGTCACTTCTACAAAATGTAAAATTCTCTATGCAATTGTAAAATTAATCACACAAAATTCTTCTTGTGCAAGTCTAAATCATACAAGTCACTTCCATGAGATATAAAATGATTTGAGTGTTTGTAAAATTAATCATGCAAGTCATAAATCCAGTGATTTTGTGCAGATCTAAATTTTATGTTTAACCATGCAGATCACTTCTATGAAATGTAAAATGCTCTGTGTATGCTAAATTAATCACAAAATTTTTAAATATGACCATTTTATGCAGAATTAAACTCTAACAATGATTTTATTTTTTCCAATGTTTAGGTTCAAAACTTTCTCTTTAATTTCTAGAACTTGCTTAAAATTTTTGATGTGGATAAAAGAGTTCCTAAATGACTAGGAATATTTCTCCCTTTTCTCAAACCCCTAGGATAATGATTCAATGATGTTTTTTAAAGATGAGAACACTTGTGAAATATGCCTAGGATTCTATGTAGATATCAATGTTCTAAAAATAACATGTGGTGAGTGATTGAAAATTCTTGCTAGGCACTAGATGTGATTAAATGTTTTACTAGATATTCCAAATGAATTAGATTTTGTTATTAAATACAAATTTTAGCATGCAATTTAATCATTTTGTGTTTCAAATTAGCTCATTATGTCTAAATGGAGGGAAATGTCTTAGCCAAATTTTGAATTTAAATTTTAAATTTTAGTATTCATTTCTACAAATCATAGAATTGACCTAGCTCGATTTCACAATTTATAAAATCTAAACCAAGGAGGTGAGTTCATAACTAAGTATCAGGTCCAAAAGATGGAGACACACTAAGATCATGAATAGTATTTTTCAACATCTACATAAAATTTATCATTTTTCATTTTTTACACTTAGTGTAGATGGAGACATGCTAATTTTAGGTTATTTTCCAGTATCCACATGATGTATAATTTTTCAAACTAATCATTGAATTTGGGACAAACAAGTTATAGTGAGTCCAAAACAAAGGGAGAAAGTTGAAGGTATATAATCTTCACCATTACAATACTCAATCCTACAAGCTTTTAATTTATTAGAATATATGCAAATACTTTTTAAGAAAATCAAAAGAATGTAAAACTACCACACACAAATATCTTAAGAAAATGCATCTAATTTCAATAAAAGAGTATTGGTTAAATTTTTTTTTCTTATTTTTATATAGATCATTAAAAAATTTAGTTTATTTTCCTAATATTTTGTCTCCTCATGAGTAGCTAGAACAATTATTTGTTTCAACCTCAAATTTAGAGTATCATGTATCTAGGGTTATGAAATTATAATGTATTAGATAGTAATAAATAAAAGTATGAGTGTGGATGGTTTATAAATCATCTCACTAATTAATTATAGCAAAAGTATTTATCTCACATGAATAAAGAAGTGGTAGTGGTTGGTATTTATCTCACATGAATAGAGAAGTGGTAGTGGTTGGTAGTTGATTGTTATATATTGTAGACAAGAGAGTCATAGAATATGTAAAGAATATTTTATGCTTTTGGATCTCATATTAGGATATATTGTGGAGTTATTTCTTCCAATAAGAATTGGATAGTGTTTCCCTACCTCAAGGATTTGATCTTGTATTGTTGTATGCATATTATTATGTGTAGGTTCATAAAAAATCATATTAGACCTTTGATTTAGAAAAAGTGAGGAAAATTTTTGCTATTTTTTTACAGAGGCTTTTGCACCACACACATGCCTTCTCCAAAGTGAATTTGATAATAAGGGAAATACATTGGTGGAAATCTTTAAGAAAGATGAGATCAAAGAGGTACTTCATCTAAATAAAAGTATAATTTTTTTTTTTAAGAAATTAATGATCTCTTTAGTCTTCTATTGGTTATAAATGATTTTTCACAAATGTTATTTTCATCATCACAACTAGTAAGGACACATACAAAGAATGGTGGTTCCAATTCAAAAGGGCTCATTATGAATATGTAACATGGCTAACAATACGTCATGGTCAGTTTGAAGTTGTGGCTCTTCAATGGTATTCTCATTACATAAATGCAACTATTCTTACAATAAAATGAAAAAAGTCTTCTAAGATAAATGGGAACCAAAAGAAGCAATAATAAATGAGAATGAAGAGGAAGAGGAAGACATTGAGAGTAAAGGTGATGATAAAGAAGAGGGTGATTAAGAAAGATGGAGATGATAAGAGTAATGCAATTTTCTCCAAGGAAGATTATATTTTTTCAATTCCATGGATGGATTTAAACTTAAAAAAGGTCATTCTATGTATAAACCCTAGCAACATGTATAACTTCATCAATATGCATTTGATGAAGCAACTACAAGTTCAAGAAAAAAGATCAAGGAGTCTTAAATATATAGGAAATTCATTTATGTTTTTGAATATTTGAAGATTATCATGGAGAAATATGATTTGCTTTCAAATTTGTATGCTTTGGATATTGTTCTTTGATATACTTGGTTAGAAACTATGAAGATTTGATATGGGAAGAAAAAAGTAACAATGTAGGATATTACACAATATGGACAAAAGCAAGGACAACTGAATGCATGTGAATGGATTTGATAAAGAATATATGGAAGAACCAACTAAAAGATGAGTGAGAAATTAATAAAGAACAAATTATTTCTATTCAAGATCCAATAACAAAGAAGGTTCCAAAGTTGGTAAAAAGGGAATGTCATATTAACATCCACGTCATCATGAGAGAACAAATTCATTATGACATTGTACGACACTTCATGGATGCACTTGCTATGTACATATAGGGAATCACAAAACCAATCAAAATGGACCTACATGGAATCAAAAGAGTAGTTATGGGAATTAGAGGGGCATAAAAAAAGCAATGGCAATTCATTGTATCAAAGGAGGAATTATTATAGGATGAATGGAATCAAAGTGAATATTGAACACAATTGAGATTGCACAAAGATTGTGTGGATGATGGGAAATGACATTAAATTTATACTGAATTGCAACAATTATATCATATGACTTCTTCTCATGTTTTCAAGATGAAACATATCAAGAGAGATGTAATGTCATGTATCTATGTTTATGATGTTATAATGTATTGGGTAGTTATAAATAAAGGTGTGATTGCATATGCTTTGTAAGACATTGCCACTAGTTAATTAGAAAATTTATTTATCCCACATGTCTAGAGAAGTGGTAGTGGTAGGTTGTTGACTATTATATATTGTAGGAAAGAGAGTTATGTGAAGAATATTCTATGTGCTTACATCTCATATGGAGATATAGGGTAGAGTGGCTTCTCCCAATAAGTATCATAATACATGGTATTGTCTAACCTCAAGGATTTGATCTATTTCTTAATATATTGAAGTGTTTCTATTATTTTATATAGGTTCATAACATAGAGGCACAAACATGGTTATGATTTCTTTGATCTATTTCTAAGTATATTTATGTTTTTCTATTGTTTTACATAGGTTCATAACATAGAGGCATAAACAAGGTTATGATTGTTTCTATTATTTTATAGAAATTCATAACATAGAGGCATAACCAAGGTTATGATTGCTTCCAACAATAATGCTTTCTCTATTGTAAGCCCTTAACAACATATTATCTTGATTAAATTATTATTTTAATGACTTTATACATTTTTTCTTAAATATAATATTTGAAAAGGTTTTTAAGTTTTTTGTCCCATTAATCTACAAACATTTAAAAAATAAAAAAACATTTTGAAGATGCAAACAATTTCACTACATCGAAGTCCCAACCTTACTGAGTTATCGAAGTCATATTTTCATTTTGAAGTTGTGAATTGTGTCATTATGAATACCCAACCTTACTGAGTTATTGAATAATTATTTCATTTAAAAGTTTAGAAAATTTAAACTCATGATACTTAGCATGAAATTTGGATAGAGAAAATATTATTGAAGATGTTAGGGATTAATTCACTGATGTGTAGAAAAATAAAATAGTGTCAAATTAATGCCTATGCATCTATAAATTAACTATATCTTGCTCTAAATGTGGTGTCCCCAATTAAGTGTTTTTGGGGTATTATGATTTTTTTTATTCTGAAAATTAAAATAAACTGGAACAATGAATAAAATATGGAAACAAATGGATGGAAACACTTCGATTAAACTTTCAGGAAAAAAAAAAAAATCATAAATGGATCCAACCCTAGATCACTCAGATTTGAAAATCAAATAGTCACCACAAATTGATCACCAACTGATAATTTTTTTTACTCTCTGTTGAATGGTAAATTTACAATGGTTGTTTGGTGAAATAACTGACAATAATTTTCAGATCATAATTGCACTCACAAAACCTTTGAATGATGGTACGGCTGATTGTAAATTGATGTCCCTCTATTCCAAACTATTGCACGATAGTCCAATTGCCTAAAACTACAAATCAGACTCTAATTAAGTCTGTAAGGATTGAATCAGAAATCTGGTACTATTTGACCTGTAGGTGGTATGGCTAGTGTTAATTGCTCGTGCCTAGAGAAAAAGGCCTGGAAATGCAAATGGCCTCTCGGAGATGTTAGTACCCCTGCCCAAAGTGTTGTTGTAGACCTGTATAATGCCTTGGAGCAACAGATTGCACAACTAAATGTAATGATAAATGTTGAGCGCAGCCTAGGATGATACCAATTGTTGCACAACACTCCAACAAACCCTAAAATCATGTGACAGTGATCTCCTAACTACTAGCAGCCTCAATAGAGAAGAAATCTGCAAATTGCTGCTCCCCAAACAGTATGATTTGCCCTTGAATATGTGCCAAAGTTCTCTTAGAAATGGCTGACCCTGACTCGTAGCATTGAATAATGATCTGAACTGAAATATTTGAAATAACTCTCATCAGTGTGTTGCGATTTCTTGAGTGAAAATTGCCAAGAAGAGGGTAAGGGTTTTTGTCCTAACCTCTAAAATGTCATCAAGGAATTTCGTGCTTGCAAGCGTAAGAGTTTGAATCTCAAACAGCAATATGAATATGGAAATTGAATGATGAAAATGATTGATTGAAATGTTGTAGTTATACCATTCTTTTTTAGGACCCATGGGCTCAATTTTGGTGCCACAATTTGAATTTGCTTTTAGTTTTTATTTTATTTTATTTTTAAACTTTTTATTTTATTATGATTTCATATTAAGTTGCCCTTTAATCAATCATTATTGGGTCTAGTTTAAAAATAATATTATAATAACCCTTCCCTTTTATTTGGAAAGAAAATAGGCTAAAGGCTCCTTCATGTGGCTTGGTTGAGGAAGGGGATATGACACAAAATTAAAATTTGTTTCTATAGAATTAAACGTAGTGCATATATGAATGAACCTAACGTGTAGAAGTGGAGTATAAAAAAATAGATGGTTGTTTTAGATGTGCATCAAATTGATGTACATGTCTTCAAAGTGTGGTAATTTCAAGACAACATTTGGAGAATTTCCAGGCAAGGATCTTTTATACCTTTGTCAAGTCCCTAGATTATAAAGATAGTAGGCAAGCATGTAGTATGAATAGGTTGGCGATGCAAGATGACAATACAATTAGGATGATCTATAATACTTTTCCCTTCTAGGCTATTTTGCATTTACCCCTTAATAGCAAAATGGATAAGGAATGTACTTTTAAATATAAGGAAATAGCACACACATTTACACAAACATGCATTATGGTGGTTCATAGTAGGAAAATGATAGAAAGGCTCAATTTAAATCTTAAGATTTAAAAGTTCAAGGTTCAGATCTATGTGTGCAAAAGAGGAGTCAATTTCACACTAACAAATCTATACCTTGATGGTGAATGGGAGATCTAGGGATCAAAGGCAATTCCTGAGGACAAGGGGCAATTAGGGATAAAGTTGCGAGCCTAATTTAATGCATATCATGTGTAGATGTCTTATTGCATATAAGACAATCTAGTTGAAGTGGTCCCAAACGGTAAGGGAAATGAGCATGGACATATGATTTTCACCATTACAATAGTGTGTATAATTATTTTTTAAATGAATTAGTTGGATGATTCAATAGGGACCCTTGCTTGAGAGATTTAAACATAGATACCAAAAATACCTGAGCCATTGATACATAAAGCACAAGATCACAAAGATCTACATATAATACAAATAAAAAGCCCAATCACCTTAAGGGTAGATATAAAAATCTAACCCAAAAAATAGCAAAAACCATCTAACACCTACAAGCAATAAATAATTATAAATCAAGCAATGACCACAAGAAAAAATCTTACCATGAGGTTGCACAACTATGAACATCCATAACCCCTACATATAACAAAAACCCCACTACAAAGAAAAATAAGGAAAAACCACTAAACATCAAATGTTAGGTAGAAGCTTAACTAACACCTTGACAATCTAACCTAGATGTTGCAATAGAATTCCAATCCATTGTTATTGCCACTAAATCAAAACTAGGTCTAATAGACTGGTTCAATGTAGAAAAGAAAACACCATGTAAATATTATGCTCTTTTCTTACACTAGTGCATTATTTTTCCATAAAATATTAGTATTATGTGATCACTAATGACTTCTAGATGATGACACTTATTATGTTTCCATCAAAGACATCATTCCTATAATATAGAAAAAAGTGATTCTTATAAACCTATATTACATTAAATGAAATGAAAATGAGGTTGAAAGATGTGTGACAAAAGTTTGCAAATTATAGAAAATAAAACTGTTGAATTGACAAATAGGATACATAAATGGAAATAATAGAAAATAAAGACCTTGGCACCAAAAGATGAAGCTCACTACCCAAGACACTATAGCAATGTGTGGAGATCTGCGTGATGCATTGTAGTCCTTCTCACATGCTATCATCCCAATCTTGTGTTGTTCAAAAAGGTTGCAAAACTCAAAGTTTCCACAAGATTTTGAACCCACCTAGACAATAAAAGCAGCAAACCAAGGGATACCAAATGATATAAAAATACTAAAAATCAATTTATCTATGTATTTTGAAATAGAAATATAAGTGGAGAGAGAGAGAGAGAGAGATAGGAAAACCCCATTTTTATGAAAGGCTCCAAATGACAACCTGTAAGCTAAGAATGAAGGAAATTTTGGGGCTAGTAAGGAGCTTATCATGAATGGTCAAGCACGTAGTTTGGTATTTTGACCTCCAGAGTCATCCAAGATGTAGAAAAAATTAAAATACTGTGTGCTCCTATCTTAATTGTGTCTAGGAATGGTAAGAGTAGTAACAAGGAAAAAACTAATGTGCATAACAAAAGTAACAAGAAGATGGAGATCAAGAGGTGCCAACACAAGCAACAAAAGGATACTACATTATTAAGAAATAGCAATGGAAGAAAAGAGCAAAACAAACAATGTCATCTCACAAGCTTGATGAAGCCAATGAAGACTAGATTACTCAATAATGCTATATAAACTTCAAGAAGATTGTTGAAGCCAAGCTAGATTATTCACATAGAATTCACAAATGCTCAAGAGTGTTGGAACTTGTTCAAAATATTGGTGAGGGGTATGGAAGCTTGCAAGATTGCCCAGAATTGAGAGATTGAGTGATAGATTGTGTTGGTAAGTGATAGATATTCAATGTGGCAAGAAAGGAGGGAGATATGGTTGCTAGAGAGCCGCTTGGATTCACTTGAGAGTGGTTACCACAAACTTTGACAATTTGTAAGTGATCAAACACTCAAAACTGACTACTAAACAACAAACTAATTTGGGACAATAGCACATCACACTAGCATCTTAATAGTTTTAAAACTCAAAAAGGTCAAACACTAGAAAATTACAAGAATAAGACATCATAGTCGTGAAATTAAAAAAATAAGACCATGCAAGGAAAGGCACCATGGATGGAAAAAGGCTAAGGTAAAGGCTAAATGGACCTAAAAACACACTAGGGGAGATAAACACCAGAGTGAGTCTAAAACCTAATGCAAAATTGCAAGGCTATGCAATTTATTACATTTCTATTACTTTCCCTTAGTCTACATAGTAGGCTTGGAGCACATTCTCTTATTTTCCTTAGCTCTAAACACGCCTTGACCATAAGCATGCAATGCTTCCTTAGACTTAGTCCCAATTCCTATAGAAGGGATCACTGACATGGCTTCAAAATGATTTGATAACAACATTTGTTAAACCCTAAGAGTAACATTAAGAATCACTAGCACCAACTTAGAAATAAAATATTGACACATCATGGATTAAGACCAAGGAGAGCCCTACAAACCTAGAATAGACTTACCTATAACAACCTTCGCAAAGGTGAATGTCATAAGAGATTAACATTAAAATTTTAGAGACTAAGATACTATCTAGAACCACATCTTTGCATGGATGATCCCTACCAAATTGCACATTATTCCTCTGAGATATGAAAAGAGTAATAAAACACACATTACAACCACCTCCCACTCAGCCATCCAACATGAACCAACATGAAGAAATTGGCACAATGAGCTCATCATGGAACAAATAGCAAAAATAAATGTATTAATAAAGATCCCTTCTTGCATTGACCCCATCAAATAATACATCTAAAGTACATATGATACAAAATAGTAAAAAACTATTCATGGGGGCCTATACTTCAAATAGTTGTCTACTCCCTCCCATGAATTAGAGAGGTGGCTAATGAGGGTCATAAGACTTTCCAAAAAAATATGAAAATTTTCCACATTTAATTTGTGGCTATAATGTTGAAAGCTTACAATAGCTAAATTAGTGCCCATCACTAATGCCTCTTCTACATAATGCTAGGGCCTCTTCTATATAATGCTAGAGCCTCTAATTAGGACTTGAGCCTTTGTGTATGGCATTGATTAGTAAAAATGAATCACTTCCATGATATGTTTGTCAAAACCTAGCTACTATGCCTACATTAACAATTCACCTTCAACCTTGTTATTAGTTATAATTCAGAGGGAGCCATCATACATAAATTCATCTTTCACATTTCTCAAAAACTCCCATCCTAACATTTCTTAGGTTACCCTAAAATGCACCATCAAGAATTAATTTCACAAAGTCCACTAAAGAAGGATCCCACTGGTGTATTATCTAACTCTTTTAAACTATTTTTTATTTTCTCTAGTATTAATTGTTCTTACCTCATAACAAGGGTAATAGTGTGAATATTATTTATTTTCAAACATATAGGTGTATTTATGTGAAGGAATAAAATCTGTTTTATATAAATATAGGCTAATTAAATAAATACAAATGGTAAGAAAGTAATTAACCTAGATTATTTAGGAGCTAGGGATGATTGTTGCCATATATATATATATATATATATATGTGTAGAAATAAAATAAAATAAAATAAAATAGTTACCTAAACATTTATGATAAAGAAATGTAGAAATTAAATTAAATATAAACTATTATTTACCTAGATTTTTATGATAAAGAAATGTAATAGATATTAGGAAGTGATTCACTAATATTTTCTATTTTTTTCAATTACTTCAATAAAGACTTTCTATCAAAAAACTTCTTGTTCATTGCCATTATTTAGATCTATGTGTGTAAAACTTATTTTTGTGAGTGGAGAAATGTTCTTTTGTGAAGAATGACCTTGTTACTCATCGACAACTTCTTGCTAAATCCTATATCCTACAACCTATTTATCTCACTTGCCTAATCTTGTAAGTAGTGGTGGTGCTTGAATGCTTGTAAGGAGTGATGGTGTTTACAAACACCTTTAAGAATTAATCAAATCACAAGGATCAAGGTCTCCCTAACAAAACCCTTATATAGACTAGATTTATGGATCTAAATGAAGATTCAAAGATAACAAGCAAGTGTATAGTAAAATTATGATGATGTTCTCTAAATACCCTCCTCATGTGCTAAATATATTTTGTTCAAATTAAAGTATAGATGTGTTCAATTGGTTCTTCCTTGTCCTAGATGTCATTGGATGATTTATGTTGTCCAATAAATTGCACTCAAATTCAAAACTTGATTTTTTACTCAAAATACAAAAACTAGACTTACATGTTTGCAAGGTGTGCTATTTGATCTATTCTCCATGATATCTCCCTAGGATTAGTGAAGTGCAAGGATGATTTCTTGGTACAAGGGAAAACATACATCTCAAAAGAGGCGCAACCTATGGAATCAGAGCAGTTTAATTAGCAAGCAAAAATATCCAATGCATTGGAAACTGAGAAATGCCAATGTCTAGTTTGAAGGCCTACCCAGGGGCAAATTAATTTGCAATATTCCCAACAATAATGTGAATTGGATTGATAGGAATCATTCATAACATATCATAGAAAGACAACTAAGCATACAAAGGGATTACATAGCTAGCAAAGCCAAGGTGTGGCACAGGAATTTTAGTTGTATTGCTTAGGAATTATAAGTATAGCATAACCTTTTACAATGCCATTATAAATATTGTGCACATTCAAGCATTACATAAGGAAAATGTGGTGCATCCTCCTTGTTGGGCGAAAATTATTTAATCAGCTTTTTCAATAGATTACACAACTATGACTTCAACCACAACTATGTGAGATTCAATCTCTCCTCTCAACAAGGGGAGGTGCCCTTCTTACAATTAGAAACCGGCTAGAGTATTTACAAAATATTTACAGTATTTTCAAAGTGGGGGGTGCGTTTTGAATTCATCATTCTCTCTTTTTTCAGAGAAGATGTGTATAATGCTTCACAACTGAAAACTTTCTTAATTCAAAGTACTAGAAACTTACCAAAAAGTAGTACAACTGATTCCCTATCTTGGCAAAGCACAACTTAGAGGTATCAGATAAGATTATAACAAAAGAAAAATGGAAAAAAGTAAGGCTCACAACGGCGAAAAGTCATTTCATAGTCTTTTCAACTGCAGATCTGTGAGAACAATATAGTTTGTCGGATTAGAAGCACAAAGTCTTCTTAGATGCAACAATTCATTCGAACAACATGAGAGATTACAAGCTCAATGTCTTGTAGATATTTCAACCAAAACATTAAAACATAAACACAAATTCAAGTTAGAAATGTGACACAAAGTCCACAAGAATCACTTGAAGTCCTTCAGATTTCATAAAATAATCACCACCAATCTCAATCAAATTCAAGATATAATCAATTCAATGCAAAGACTGGTATGCAATTTCTTCCTTTATTGATTAGATTTAGATTCACAAAACATGAACACAAAGTTTCATGATTTATTGCAAATTGAGCAACACTTCGTTGCAAAAACTAAAGGATAAACTTTACAATAGAAATCCCTCATATTTATAAAAGAGAGGGAAGAGTAAATATAGGAAAGTTAGGTGAGTTAATTTAGGAAAATCTCATCTAAATTTTGACTAAGTCAAAATATAATTTGTCTTCAAGAAATTACATCTCAGAATTTTGGTGCAATTACAGTTCGAGAAAAGACATTTAAGATGTCAAAAACTATTTACAAGATGCATAAAGGAAAGCATCAAAATGTTCAACATCAGAGATCAAGAATCTTCATGGTTCCTTGCTTTGGGTGTGGAGTCTTCATACTTCTTCTTGGTCTCCTGTATGAATGCGTCATTTGGGCCGACTATGTAATCTACAAGGGTGTGAGCTCTTGTGATCAACCCTCTAGCAAATGAATGAATTTTCTTGCACCCGCGAAGATGCGTCTTGAGATTATCAAGTGTCAACCGTATATCACGAATGATATGTATTGAGGCTTTGGGAAAAATTGTCATCCTCAACTTGTTGCATAGCAGCTTCTTTGTAGATTTGGGATAGTTCACTAGATTAGAAGATGTCACCTTTAGGATCACTTCATGAAATCTGGAGAGAAACTGCAAGGATGGTGAATCAATAGTAGTTAGCAGAAAAAGTAGCATTGGGAAGCGTGAAGCGAGAAACGATGTTGAGCAAACATGAAACGAGCAACTAGGCATGAAAAATGATGCGGGAGCAAAGAAACGAGGTCCCAAATGGAAATAGAGCAAGTTTGAAGAGACTATTTGAAGAGACTAAGTTAAAAACTACCAAAAGTGTAAAGGTGCTAAAATTCAACACCATTGCACAAAAAAATGACTAAGTCTGGAAAAAGTGCAAAGGTGCTAAAATTCAGCACCATTGCACAGAAAATGACTAAGTTTGGAAAAATTGCAAAGGTGCTAAAATTTAGCACCATTGCACAAAAAATGACTAAGTCTAGAAAAAGTACAAAGGTGCTAAAATTCAGTACCATTGCACAAAAATGGCTAAGTCTGGAAAAAGTGCAAAGGTGCTAAAATTTAGCACCTTTGCACAAAAAAAGTGACTAAGTCTGGAAAAAGTGCAAAGGTGCTAAAATTCAATACCATTGCACAAAAAAAAATGACTAAGTTTGGAAAACAAGTGCAAAGGCTCTAAAAATCAACGCCATTGCACTTTACAAAAATCACTTAAGTGTAAGGGCGCTGAATTTTATCACCCTTGTACTTTTTACACTTAGTCATTTTTTCAAAAAGGGTTGGAGCGCTATTTTTATAGATAACTGCACTTTTCCCAATTTCACAAAGTATCAACAGTGAGAGCTCATGAAGATACTCATTTCGAAGGTCTTCATGAGGTGAACATAGGGGGATGCTCAAACTGACTGTTTGAAGCTTTGGAACACATTTTGAGGTGGATTGAAAATCACCTCGTTTTGTGTGCTTGAACTTCACGAACCTAGGAAATGAACAAGTTTCGTAGGGGGGTTATCCGTGGAATGAGTGCTACTAGATTCCATTATAACACTCCTTAGAGCTTTCAACACCCAAGGATAAGAAAGTAGTCCAAGTCTCCACCATCAACCTCCAACCATCATGGTACGAAATTACACAAACTATTTCAAGTGTTGCACATACCTTTTGACGGGTGGCACTGAGTAAAGATACATATATGTGCACCTTCAGCACAAATTCCAATTCATTAAAGAAATAGAATTCAATACAACCTCTTGGGAAGAAAAACTAGCATCCAATTTAAGTCTTTGCGTGCCAATTTGGGGGCACAACATGGGAAGTGTTAAATTCAAGCACATGTAATGAAAAGACAACAAGTTTTTATATTGGCTTAGACAATAAAACAAAATACAAGAATCATAAAAGATCATTGGACAAGCTTCGGAAGGCATCTCTGTAGACCAAATTTGGTAGAAGAGAAATATTACACAATACCTAAACATTGTACATTTATTCAAAATGCCATCAAATTATCCATCTTAGCATCACAATTAGTAGAAAGCATTGGGCAGGAAAATGACAATGTGGACACGAAACCAATGAAGATAGGATAACATGCCACACCAATTAAATCAAAAGATGAACTGATATTCAAGAACTGCACAACCTTTTAAAACCATTGCACAAGTGTGTTTGATGTTACACTAAAAACAACATAACATAAGCTTTTAAATTGGGCACAACTCATAAAATAGCATGGTATTTCCCAAACGAAATTCAGTTAATATTGATATTATTAAAGAATGGGACCAACAACTCCAACCATTCTGCAAGAAATAGTGGGAGTTTAAAGCAATAAATGTCCACTGTCAGCAAATATCAAGTAAGGGTCTAAGGAAATATAATGGGATTATAGCAATATTTCAATACTTTGTCATCATTTGTTTGCACCATCCATCTGTTCAGATCGACATCCAGTGCAATAGTACATGTGTTAGCAATATGATGTCAGTTTGGAGGAAAGCCAACTGTGGGATTGTTCACATCAACAATAATCAAAGGGTCTACACATCCCTGGATCAAAAAGTTAAACTAATTCTTATTAGGTCATAGATGAATTCTTAAATCATATTGAATCATTTAGGTCCAAGCTTAATGATCACATTAAATCATTTAATCAAAGGATCAAGTGGGGCCAGATAGCTTATACAAAGGTATGGAGCCCACTCAAAATCAAACTTGTGGCTACCAAATGCATAATTTTAAATAATACATTAAGTTTAGGCTTTATTAAAGGTGGGTGCACCTCTTGAGAGCATTGTATATTTTGATTAACATTAAAGAACATAGAAAAACAAGAGTTGTGCTGTAGTGAAGTTCTTGTCAAATGTTGGCAAGATAGTTTTGCAAAACAGGGGACTTGATAGAGCTCAAATGGCTATGCTACTAGGTTATGCACAAATTTGATCATGACTACAAAAAGAAAAATGGATTCCTTAAAGATAAAAGAAGTTAATATGTTGTACCTATTTCAACCATAGAAGCAAAAATCCTAAAAAAATCACAATTTTTGCGATTTTTAAAAAATCCTTAGGCTTGCCAATTTTTTCAAATTTTTTGCAAACCATTGACTGGAAAAAAATTGTTGAAAATCGTAATTTTTTTCATATTAAAATCATGAAAAAATTGCCATAAGGGCGGGTGCATGAAGTTTGTCCCACTTTTGTGGCCAGATGGGAAAAAAATGGGGAAACACATAACGCGCTCGCATTATAACGCGAGCACGTTATGTGCTTTTAAAAGAAAAAAAAAAGTGAAATGTGTATCATTTGCTTTTCACTATTTCTCAGCTTTTCCCATGGCCAAAAACCCTCAATTTTCACGCTCGCATTCTAGGAGGAAGGACTTCTACAAATTTCATCAAGAACAGTTGGATTTTGTCTGCAATATATGGCGCCATGACAATGAAAGAGATGCAGGAGGTAAGTATTATTTTACTATTTGTTTTGAATTTGTTAGTTTGAAATTGATTTTGTTTGTTTTAGGTTAGATTTGATTTTTTTTTTTTAAATATGTAGGAAATCCTACAAATCCTCAACGACAAAATCCTCAACAAAATCAACCTCCCCCACCATTCTCTTAATTCCCTCCGCTCAAGAAAATTTGAGGATTGAAATTGAGAACAATAGAAAACAACTTGAGGATCTTATCAGTAGGTTGAGTGATCCAAATGCTTCAACCACAGAAAAGAATGCTTCTAGAAATTCATTGAAAGACATGTTAAAAAATGTAGATGCAATCACCCAACAAATATCTGGATGGCAAGATAGGAGGCAAATAGCTAGGGCATATTATGTAGACAAATTATCATATAAACAAGTAAAAGATTTAAAAATTACTAAAGGTGATTTGTGCTCTCTATTCACTGACCCTAAAACAAATCAAAATCTTACCCTCAATGCAAAGAGGTTTCCTATTCATTGGTGCCACCACCAAGAGATTAAGAACTTTTTTATGAAATATGGTATATGGTCTTTGATTACCCACCATGCAACAATTGTGAAGTTCCCCAATATTTTCTTAGGAAACTATACAATGAGTTTGTATTGAACCAAATCCCAAATTATTTTGATATGAGGGAGTTCCAGGGGAGAGGTGGGGGGTCAGCTCGGGATAGGCCCAATGCATAGCTGGATCCTACATGGCAAGGGAGGCTGACTTCTGCCGTGGGCAGCCTGCCATTGAGCCAGATTGTGATGCTTGCGGCACAGAAGGAGAGTTCGACATACCAGAACGTGCGGCGTCACAGCTTTGACCCAAGTGTCATCCATCACACCGCTATTGTAAAACACCATCGAGGAGTCTTGGGTGGTGGCCTTGAACCATGTCAATCTTGCGGGGTGACTTGTTCATATATATGACCCTACGAAACTCAAGAGGGTGCTTTCATGATCCATATGCTACTCATGCAGTCCGTATGCATCTACGGGGATGGAGAGGACGGCTGACATTTTTCATGATGCATATGGCATTGACACTTAGGTAAAATTCAGCATGTTCATTGAATTTAATTTATTAAATTTTGATTGTGAAATGCAAGATTAACTAATTTAGTTTTATTATTTTAATAAAATTGCAGGGTCACAGTGTAGAGACTGGATACACTAGTCATCCACCTACTTATTTTTGCAGTACACCTATCAGTGGGGTATGTAAAGTTAGTAAACAATTATAAATTTATTACATGTGTTAATAGCATTGTTTTACGAATGGTATTTTAATATGTGATTTTGGATGTTGAACAGGGTACTGTTGGAGGTTTCAAGGAAACACCTCTGAGTGCCAATAGATTTGATCAAACGTTCACAGAGGTAATATAGAATTTAAAGAGAACTTAATTAATGAATTCTAAGTTTAATAGATTTGTGTAGTTTATATTCATATTGTTGACCTTACGTTGCATTACACAGATCATTCAAAATCAAAGCATTACTTCAAATTCGATAACTAATAATAAAAAATATATCTGTTTAATACTTGTACTCAAAATTTTGTTCATTAGATCTCATACATTATAAGTCATCACATGGATCGCTATTGTAACTTTTTTGTGATTGAATAATTTGTTGTTTTATTTTCAGATATTGGTGATAGAAACACTGCCAAATGTTACGAGGGCAATGGATATTGGTGTCTCCTCCGCTATACAATCCTCGATGGCTCTGATAGGGGAGGTATGAGGCAAATTACTAAATTTCAATTTACATTCATTGTTATAGATTAACTAGTTCTAGTGAAAAATCAAGCCATTATTGATTCGTAGTTTAATTCCTATGTGGATGGTTTATACAGGGCTTGAGCATGCCTGAGCATCGACGTGCAAATATTTCCATCGAGGAGAGTGATCGTGAGATGGCCGTAAGTGATTATTTTGTTAAATATATTAATTTTTATAATGTAATTTCTATATATTAATGTCTTTACTTCTTATTGTAACAGTTGAAACTTCACCAAAAGCTAAACACTAGGAGGAGCAGCAGGAGCACTCCTCGAGCACAACAGAAATGGGTGACAGACTTATCACCATCGGATCACCCAGCAAAGGGAAAGAAATTTGTATTTGAACCAGAGCATGGAGAGAAATGAATTTTGAATGCATAGAGCCCTTTGTTGTATGCCTACATGGCAATTTTGTACATATTTTGTATTGGATATATTTGACATTGAATGCCTATATGGCATTCGTAAACTATATGGCTATTTTAGCTTATATTTTTATACTTATATCAACATATATATTGATGTATCTTTGTTACATGGCCTATTTGCTTAATACAAATATTTTTATCGATGGTGTCCATATTTGCAAATTATAAATTCATGGTTCAATAGATATGAGTTACGTGTATTCAAGTGTATACTTTACAACTTACACACATATATTTTTTGACTTATGTGTGAACATCGAAAAGTGTGAAAATTTCTGTGTTTGGAAGTCAAATGTAAGCCAATTTTGCAATTCTCAGTTCTTGCATACTCGATCTTATGGACTTATTCCTTCCTAGCACATATTGTGAATATTTCTCATTTGGTGCAGAAGACAGATTCCTCATTTTTGAACCACTCATAGCAAAGAGATTCACAATAAGAATTTAGCATTAGAACATTACTCCATACTTCTCTTGTCTAGACCATAAAGGATTGAAAATTCTTAATTTGATGCAATGATAGTCATGAGACGATAATTTATATAACAATGCCTATTTTGAAAATCCGCATCTAATACTGCATAAACAAGAACTTAAGAAGTGTTGCATAAGAGTGTTAGGTTTGATAGGCCTTCTCTTCCCTAAGGGGGGAGATCCTGCATCTTGAATTTTGAACAAAATTTTAAGAAGCAAACATTTTACCTAAAATCTTCAAACCTAGATGACATATTTGGCTAAGTCTATCTTGAAAATTATCAATGCGTTCAAACTCTAAAGGAGATTCTCCCTGAAAAGAAAACTTTACCCTTTTTCCAAAGGAAAGAAATTGCAACAAGTTGCATGATTTATCTTATTTCTTTCTCACAGTCCCTGGTCAATCATTCATGGCTCAGGATAGTTCCATTCCAAGGCAAGGACACCCAAAAAATCATTGAGATTCTTCTACGATCTGCAAGAAAAAGGTTTTGGCTCTTTCACAATGTAAATAATTATGTAACACTATTTTCTTGTCTGCCTTCCACACAAAAAAATGTTCACACTTTTCAGATTGATCAATGATCAATGATGGCTGATTGCAAACACTTGACATTATTATGTTTGAACTTTAATCTATATCATGACACTCAAGTTTCACTAATATTTTATTATTTGACTATAAAAGTAGTGGTGTATTTTTGCTATGTTATTTGACTATTAATATCGTGGTGTATTATGAACTTGATTACTACTACAAATATGCATATATTTTTTATTTTTATATGTTTTTGTATGACTAAACCCAAACCGAACCCAACCCCCAAAAAAAAATTTCCCGAACCGGCGAACCGGGTTCTCGAACCGGATCTCAAACCCAAAAATGAACTGGTAACTTAGTAAAAAATAGATTTTTGTAGTTTATATTCATAACGTTGATTACATTTCATTGCACATCTTTCAAACTGAAAGCATTGCTTCACATTTGATAACTAATAACTAGATGCTGATAGATGACAAAATTTCAATTACAATATAGTTTTTACAAAGTCAACCTAAGCAGTTATGCAATTACTTCACATTGCATAACAAATAACTAGGAGCAGCTTCCAATTGCATTTGGTTGTCATGGAATTCTATGAGACCACATTTCTTTGAGGCATTTTTTCAAGCAGGTTCACTACCTTGTCTATACTACCATTTTTTTTCATACATGTCTACTTAAAGCATTTTTGTCAAATAGTTCAAGTGTTGCCTTGTTGCTATGGTGAAAGCCTAAAACAAGTGCTTTCAAACAAGCTATGGATGCTTGGAAAAAAATCTATCAAAAGCATAATAGTAAGCAATATCATAGACAAGTCGATTGAAATCTTTAAAAATGCCTCAAAGAAATGGTCTCATGACTGATGGAATTCCATGACAATCAAATGCTTTTGATTGTCATGGCATTCCATCACCATGAGTTACTCATTTCTTTAATTTTGACCCTAAAAAGTTCACTGCCCGCTATCTATCTTCTTTACATTTTCATACATGTCTATCAAAGCATTTAGCCAAAAGCAGGTTCATTGCCTTTGCTGCTGTAAGCAAAATCTAAAGCAGTGCTTTTCGAGACAAGCTATGGATGTAGAAAAAATCTACATCATAGCATAATAGTAAGCAATAGCATAGACAAAGGGAATGAACTGTTTTGAAAAAATGCCTTAAGAAATGTGGTCTCATGGTGGTGGAGATATGCATGACAAGCATATTGTTGTGGGTAATGTTGGCATTCCGTCGCATGGTTTCCACATTCTTTGAGCATTTTCAACCAGTTCACTTCTGCTCTCTATGCTAGTACATGTATCATACATGTTTACCAAAGAATTCTATCAAACAGTTCGCTTCCTTGTTGCTATGGCTAAAAGCCTAAAATAAGTGCTTCCAAAAAAGCTATGGATTCTTGGAAAAAATCTATCAAAGCATACTAATAAGCAATAGCATAGACAAGGCAACAAATTGTTTGAAAAAAAGCCTCAAAGAAATGTGGTCTCAATGGTGATGGAATGCCATGACAATCATGCAATTTTCTTGTCATGGAATTCGTCATGCATCCATCACCATGAGACTCTTTGAGGCAACCCCTCAAAGTTCACTGCCTTGTCTATGCTAACACAACCCTAATACATGTCTATCAAAGCATTTAGCCAAACAGTTCATTGCCTTGCTGCTATGGCTAAAAGCCTAAAACAGGTGCTTTCGAACAAGCTATGGATGCTTAGAAAAAATCTATCATAGCATAATAGTAAGCAATGGCATAGACAAGGGAATGAACTGTTTGAAAAAAATGCCTCAAAGAAATGTGGTCTCATGGTGGTGGAATGCCATGATGGTGCAGGAGCACCCAAGCTCCTTGAGGATCATTTGGAGATTCAGGAGATGGTAGGGGTCTTGAAGGCCTATAAACCTTTCCAGAGCATCAATTACAACATTTTGAATCCTATAATGGCATTTGGCATGGATGAGTGTAACAGGAAGATCAAAAGTCCTAAGGGTCCTGATAAGGACCATAGGACCAAATTGACTTGTAAATGGAACAATGATGTTCTAGGAGTTTAAATAGATATATGATGTTTTAATTAGGTTAAATAAGGTTAAATGATGATATGTAATAGTTTTGGAAGCTTTATAGTTAATAGGAGTTAATAAATTGCAATGTTGGAAATTCAAATTTTTGAAATCCAACTTTGGGTGGAAAAGTGAGTTTTAGGAGTTTTAATCACAATAATGTAATCAAATCAATTATAATTGGCTAGGACAGTTGTAGGATGAGTCTATAATCCTAGAGAAAGCATTTGTACGAAGGGTTGGCTGATATTGCAAGTGTTGTACGGACTGCTACAGAAAATCAATAAAAACTTCAATCTTTTTGCATTTTCTTGAGCTTTTTTGATGAATCTCTGATTCCTTTTGGTTTCATGCTCATTTGGATGGTTTAAGAACTTGTATTTACATGCATTTAACCTTTTGAATGACCTGAATAATGTTGGGAATCAGTTTCTTGTGTTATATTGCTGACTGTCCTAAAAAAGTATAGATTTTTCACTAGTTTTGAGATTCTTCATGAATAAATGATCCATTTCATGGAGAGTGTGACTGAAAACTTGTGAAATGGATCATATCTAACTTTTATTATACAGATCTAACAATTTATTGTGCAGGAAAGAGTGATTTTTGGGTGTACACTGAGTTTTAGCAAGGAAAAGGGCATGAAAATGGTGCCTAAAGTGTAGCAGCAGGAGATCTACCTTAATAAGGGGTATATTTATGAGTTGAAGGTGTTTAGATATGTTGAGTTATTGGTGAAAAGTCCAAGAGAAGGTTCTGGAAGTGTTGGGAAAGCTAATTTTCAAGGGCCTAGTTTTGGAGCAATTTATTGAGGGTTTTGTGATTTAGGGTGTTGAGGGTTTCAAAGAGACTAATACCTTGAAAATATTTGGTTTGGGAACATTTTAAAACATTGTTGAAAGTTTCATAGTAAGGGGATAAGTTTAGAGAGGGGTTGCTTTGAAAAAGTGGGCTAATTAGGCCTTAAATTTGAGGAAACAACAAATTTTAGTAGGTTTGATCCAAAAAAAGTGCCATAAATGATTTGATATGTTGTGTATCATCATGAATCACATCAAGATGATCATTATATTGAGGATTCCTTTAAGGGGAAGTTGAGTGAAAAGTCAAAAACCATTGAAGCCTAGTCAAGGTGCAAAAATTGAGTTTTGTCTAAAGTGTGAGGAGGTTTGGGGCTTTGAAACCATTCAATACAAGTTTTTTTTAGTTCCTTGAGATCACTCCAAGGGTTTGGTTCCATTAAGAAAGAATCTAAGTTATAAGTGCACTATTGAGGCTTGTCTCCATCAGGGTGCCTGGAAGAGTGTTTGAGATTGCATCATTGTAATCCTTGAAAATTTGAGTTTTGACTAAAGTCCCATCCCCTCTGGATCACATGACAAGAAAATTTTTGTGGATTTTCATGGCATTCCATCACCATGAGACCACATTTCTTTG
>VDFB02271358.1:417664806-417683135 GCA_007258455.2 Sequoia sempervirens | reverse complement strand
CCACAAGGTCTTGTTCAAAGGTCTACCCACATATTTGCTCAAATGAACATTGGATGCCACGGCAAGGTTTGAGTAATGAAGAATCTTACGATGCGTGTCAAATTCCTCAAACAACCAATGTTTAACACTCTTATGTGGGTACCTTCTCAGCCACGTTCCAATAACAACAACTAAGCCTGTAGGGTATTCAATGTTTTCTCCATCTATAATTGGGGCTTCCAATTTCTTTTTTGCCTCAACACAATGACACAAGTAATAGTTTGTACCCTCTTCGTTGTCTTCATCTGCAATAACTGCATAAACATGCCCTGCATTTATATGTGCGGCATATCTCTTGAAATTAGTCAACATTATGAATACAATACAAAGTAAGATAACAATATGGAATTTAAAATACTAAGAAAGTAGATATATTACCTGGTTGAACTAGATCCGATACATGGTCAAATTCGACCAATGATTCCATCCGTGTTAGTTCCAATGCCATCGAAGGGCAATACGTGTGAAGTGGGATAAGATAACTTGTCAACCATTTGTCAACCCACTCCCCTAACTCACAATAATTCCAGGCTTGCATTGTACATGAAGAACAAAAGCATGACATCTTACGTGTATCGATACTCCATGAACCTACATTTGAGCTAAGGAAAGAGTGCAACTGATGAGCTTAAAATATGCTCATAATTTGGATGTTATGATAAACTTTTAATGTCTTTATTTTTGTTATTTCATGGCTGTTTAAACTTTGTTGAAACATTTTATTGGGATATCCTGTAGCAAGATACTTTCATATTCCTGCAGCTCATTGTGTTGACTTGATTGCATTTATTGCCCCGTTGACTCCCTAAAATGGCTGGTATATCGTATACAACTTTTGAATGATGAAGTAGATTTAAAATGTGTGATTAATGAATAGATATCGTGTATGTGCCATACGCCTTTTCTTTCGCTTCTGTTACCTTTTGTTTCGCAGGTTGTTGAAGAATGATCGAGTCAAGCGCAACCAATCTCGGCCTTGCAGTAAAGTCCATTTCTTGCACGACTTCGAAGAAGCTCCGGTAAAGACTCAGTGACCGAAACCATGGGAAAGAATTTTAATGACAGTCAATCTGGAAAGAGTGGAGCGCTAGATTCTCTCCGAATTGGGTTGAACGCATAAATTCATTATGAAGTTTGATCCTTGATTTGGGGATATACTTTACTTCCACGTCTTTCTTTGATAGGGTTAGTTAGTTTGTTGCTCTCCTGTTTTTAAATAAAGTTCTCCTCCTGCGCAAGAGAGAAGAGGAGATGATAGTTAGAAAAAGTTAGAAGCATAGTGATAGCAGATATCATGTAAGAGTCAGTATGATAATGAGAAACAGAATCTGTATGATCAAAGACAGAGTTTGTTGTTAGTTTCCACATCAACAAAGCAATGTATACCATTCTGTTTTCATGAATAAAGTTCAATGAAGTTTTGAGTTTAGTATCTATGTAATCAATAGATGCTTGCTAAGGGGGCCCACTTAGTAAGTATCTGTAGCTAGTTAGTTAGTTGTTCTTTTCTGTTGATCTTCAGTTAGCTTTCATCTTTGAAGTTTTTATACAAACTCAGTCTTGTACTACTCCTGCAGCATAGAGAATCCATCCCTATGCCTGTTCCTTCAGCATAAGGCCAGTTCATGGTTTGTGCTTCAGTCGTAGCTGTTATGGTTTCTGTTCTAATCAAAGCATAGTTGAGTTAAAGAACTTTGCATTACTTTCCTGTAGCGTGGATAGAATTCATTTCCAGTATTTATTTCTGCTAAGATTTGACCAAAACTAGTTCTTAGTGCATATATTTTGCCACGCCATTTAAAGTATACATCCCCTGGTTTGACAAGTAAATGAACGTCCATAGAGAGATATAAGTCACCTGTTGGAATGTCCAATTCCCAGAAAAGGTTTTACTGTGATTTTCATATTCTTTTGTGGGCGCAACCATCTTTGGCACCGTTGCCGGGGATGGCGTCCAACTAGGAATTTGTCAGAGGTCATCTTTCGCATTAGTTTAGTTTGTTAGTCAAAAATTTTCAAAATATTTCAAGCCACCACTCACCATATTGCATGCATAGAAGAAGAGACGCACTGGGAAGGTTCCTCCCTGAAAATCTATTTATTGAACTACCATTTGACCCAGCTAATAACGAACCTGAGGAAAATCCATTCGCTCTGTTATTCCAGCAACCAAACATGGCAAATAATCCACCTCCTGCATTTGAGTTTCCCATTGTTCCCCAACGAGATACCGACAATCTTAAAAACATTCCCTCTTCCTTGCTTCCAAAGTTTTATGGCTTGGTTACAGAGGATCCATAAACTTTTCTGTTTGAATTTGATGTCCTCTATCGTAGTTATGACTACAACACAGACGCTCATAAACTGAAGTTATTTCCTTCCACCTTGAAGGAAGGAGCTCTCAGGTGGTTCATGAGTCTGGGAAGAGGTGTTGTAGATAGTTGGGCAGCCATGCAGACGAAATTCCTTGAAAAGTATAAGGAATATTGTAAGAGTGCCATCAAGGGTGATGACATATTCCGAATTCAGCAGAAGGAGGATGAAAGTCTGGAGGATTATATTTCCAGGTTTTTGTTTTCACTAAAAAGGAACTCAAACCATACTCTCAATGAGGACTCTCAGAAACTACTCTTTCTAAGGGGAATCAGTGATGCCTGTATCGACGCCCTGGGCTTGATGGGAGGAGGTGATATAACCCAACTGCCTTGGGATGATATAAAAAAAATATGCCTTAACTACTCTCGAGCAATAGTTAAGAAAGGTCGAGGTCATCATACTACAGTGGGGAAGTCTTCTTCTGGTGGAGTTTCCTGGATGGAGATAACAAATTTGCTATCTGATTTTAAGTAGGACATCATTAATAATATGGCTACACAACTGGACACTATGCAAGCTCGGAAGAAACATGAGGATGCTGAGGCAGTTTTGGTCGAGTTCTATCCATATTGTAGACAGAAGAAACGTGATTGAAGATGCAAGATGGTGGCTAATTTGGAAGCTAGGAAACTACCTACTGACTTCAAACCAGTAGAAGGTGATGATGATCAAGTATTCTTTGTTGCGCAATGGAGACCATGGTCCCAAAGACAAGGTATGCCTCAAGATCCTTTAACTTTTGGTAATCCTTATTCTGGCTGTAATAACCAATGGCAACATGCATATGGACCACCACCACCCTGGAATCCACCTCAACCAAGTTGGCCTAATTATCAGACCCCACAATGGCAATCTTCTCAAGGAGGTTGGCAGCAGCCGCAAGGGCAATGGACCCCACCTTCAGGAAATTGACAACAAAATCCTCAATGGAGAGGTCCTCAGCAATGGCAAAACCAGTCTCCTGGATTCCTGCAGCTTCCACAGCCACAACCACAGGCCCTCATGCCACCTCCTGCAGCAACTGCCACAAATCCTGGCCCTCCAAAGCAAACGCCTATGCCTGCCCAGCCGTTGCCCAATCCCAATAATAAGCAACAGCAGCAGCCACAACAAACTGCGTATCTTGCTGAAGCCAACCAATATCAAGCTTATGCCTTAAACGTTAATGACATCCATATGAGGTCTGGAACTACTTTACCTGATCCCAAACCACCTCTGATTACTGAAATACCAGATTCTCCCCTTGAAGAATCTACTGCACATTTTGTTCCTACTGAGCATATGCCTATAACCGATACAGTTTCTACGGAACCTGTTTTGCAAAGACAAGACAAACCACCTTTTCCTCAGAGGTTGCAGAGCACTGAATCTAAATCCATGGAAGAACCCACTTTTGACATTCTGGATCAGCTCAAGAATGTACAGATTCAAATCCCTTTATTTCAGGCTATTTAAGATGTTCCCATTTTTGGAAAAGCTATTAAAGAAGCCTGTTTGAAGAAGCCTGGACAGACGAAAAAGGATCCCCAAACAATTCATGTCTTAGGGAAATTGGCTGATATAATGTTGGGAAATGTAGTCATTCCAAAGTATATTGATCCCGAAAGTCCTATAGTGCAGATACATATAAATGGCCAAGTTGTAAAAAATGTTTTGATTGACTTAGGTGCTTCCATTAATGTCATGACAAAGCATACTATGGACTCCTTGAATATTTCAAACATTAGGTCTACACCAACAGTTCTGCAGCTTGCAGACAGCTCTACAGTTAAACCTGATGGGATGGTGGAAGATGTAATTGTCACTCTTCAGTCTTGGGAGTATCCTGCTGATTTCACAATATTATCAGTTAAGGCAACTTTAGGAGGGTATCCAGTTATCCTTGGTAGACCATGGTTAGCAACTACTGATGCTTTTATAGGATGTCGTTCTGGAGATATGACCATTTCTGATGGGCAGTCCACAAAGAAATTGGCCTTGTATCCGCCTGCTAGACCTCAACCAGATTTGTCCCAACCTGTTTGGCCAGATGTGGGGGAAGAAACTGAAGAAACCAATTCTTTGGCTCAATTAATGATGCTTCAAAATGATCCATTCTCACAACTTCAGAGTGAAGATGCTTTGCTTTTTCAAATTTTGCAATTTAACCCTGATATGGGTAGTTCATCTGATCCAAGTGGCAGCCATCTACAATGTTTCCTGCAGCAACGAAATTCTGAGAATTCATCGTCTAAACTTCCAACAATTTTTCATAACTTGCTTCCACAAGAGGTACAAACATTACCTGTAGATTCTATGAGTAATATCACTAAGCAGATAGAATTGTCTCTAGATCATTGTTTGAATGTCAATAGCAAGTTGTCACAGTCTTAAGAGGCTGACTTATTAAAAATGCTACAAGAACAGCATAAAGCTTTTGCATGGGAATATGGGGACATGCAAGGAATAGATCCTTGAGTTTGTACTCATAGGATATATATCAAAAAAGATTGTTTACCAGTTAGACAACCTCAAAGAAAAGTAAATCTAACACTTAGAGAAATAGTGAAAAATGAACTTCAAAAGTTGCTTGATGCTGGTTTTATTTACCCAATCTCTGACAGTCAATGGGTTTCTCCATTAGTCATTGTCCCCAAAAAAGGAGGAAAATGGAGAGTGTGTGTAGATTACAAGGAGTTGAACAATGCCACTAAAAAAGATCATTTTCTACTACCTTTTGTAGACCAAGTACTAGACTCACTGTCTGGCAAAAGATATTTTTCCTTTTTGGATGGTTATAGCGGGTACAATCAGATAAAAATAGCCCCTGAAGATCAAGATAAGACCACTTTTACCTGTCCATGGGGAACATTCGCTTATTCAGTCTTTCCTTTTGGTCTATGCAATGCACTAGCAACATTTTAGAGAGCAGTAATTAGTATATTTGCTGATATATCTCATGAATGTATGGAGATTTATATGGATGATTTCACTACCTATGGAGTCACATTTGAAGAAGCACTGATGAATTTAGAAAAGGTATTGAAAAGGTGTAGAGAGAAAAATTTGTCTCTAAATAGTGAGAAGTGTTTTCTAATGATGGAAGAATGTATTGTTCCAGGTCATCATATTTCAAAGAATGAAATTCAGGTTGACCCTGGTAAAATTGAAGTTATTCTGAATTTACAAACTCCTGCAAAACAAAAAGATGTCAGAAGTTTCCTCGGCCATGCAGGGTATTATAGAAGGTTTATAAAAGACTTCAGTAAAATTGCCAGCCCACTTTATGCCTTGTTAACAAAGGATTCCCAATTTGAGTGGACAGAGGCCTGTGCAAAATCCTTCCTGCAACTAAAGGACTTGCTTACTAAAGCCCCTATTCTTCAAGGTCCAAAATGGAATTTTCCTTTTCACATACATGTTGATGCATCTGATTTTGGTATAGGAGCAATTTTAAGTCAAAAATAAAATTCAATTGAGCATGCTATCTACTTTATCAGCAAAAACCTTCAAGGTTCTTAGCTCAATTATACTGTTACAGAAAAGGAATTGCTTGCAGTAGTGTATGCTTTGAATAAATTTAGGCATTATGTCACAGGTTATCAGATATTCATCCATACTGACCATGAAGCAATCAAGTATCTGATGAACAAACCTGCCATTTCTGGTAGATTGGTAGGATGGCTCCTATTGTTACAAGAATTTGACATTACAATCATTGACAAACCAGGAAGAGCTAATGTTGTAGCCAACTTTTTATCAAGACTCCAATCAGCTGCACCTGATGAACATGAGGTAATTGATGATAGGTTCCCAGATGAACACTTGTTCTCTATTGTTGCACATACTGCATGGTATGCATACATTGCCAATTACCTAGTAGCAAACAGAATACCAGCTCACTTTTCCCCAAAAGAAAAGAAGTTGTTGATAGAGAAAAGTTTTAACTTTTCCTGGATTGCAAATTGTTTTTTTATACTGGACCTGATCAAGTAATGCGAAGATGTGTAAGAGAAGATGAGACTTATGATATCTTGCACGCTTGCCATGATGAACCATGTGGGGGACATTTTGCAGTAAAAAAAATAGCAATGAAAGTTCTTACAATAGGGTACTACTGGCCAACTCTATACAAGGACATTGTGGCCTATACAAGGAAGTGTGACAAATGCCAGCGTATGGGAAGACCAACTAAGTCAGATGAAATGCCACTATATCCACAGGTCATAGTCACCCCTTTCGATAAATGGGGAATGGATTTTGTGGGACCAATTGATCCACCATCAAATGGTAAGTCATACATTCTAGTTTGCACGGACTATGTCACAAAATGGGTCAAGGTAAAAGCTATGACTCATGCTCGAGATAACAAAGTTGCTGAATTTATGTATGAACAAATTTTTACTAGATTTGGAGTCCCCAGAGAGCTTGTAACTGATCAGGGAGCTCAATTCACATCGAATCTAATAACTGCATTAATGAATGACTATAAAATCAAACATAGAAAGTCCAGCCCCTATCATCCTCAAGCCAATGGTCAGGCGAAGGTAACAAACAGAGAAATTGAGGTGATCCTCACAAAGACAGTGCAGATCCATAAGAAAGACTGGAGCAATAGACTTTCTGAAGCAGTTTGGGCATACAGAACTACATGGAAAACAACAACTGGGTTTACACCTTTTGAATTACTTTATGGGAAAACAGCTAGGCTACCCATTGAATTTGAGCATAAAACCTTGCGGACAGCTCTTGAACTCAATATGGAAATATCTGCAGCACAGAAGGACCGTCTCCTACAGCTAAATGCTTTGGACGAAATGAGAAAATCCGCCCTGCAGCACACATAAGTAATCCAACAACAAAGGAAGAAATGGCATGATCAACACATCAAAACCAAGAAATTTTCTGCTGGTGATTGGGCTCTGTTATATGATTCCAGATATCAAGAAAACCAGGGTAAGCTCACAACACGCTGGCTTGGCCCCTATGAAGTTGCAAATGTGTTCGACAACGGAGCTGTACAACTGGTGACAATTGATCTAGTCCACTTCAAATTGCTAGTTAATGGCCACCGACTCCGATTGTACAATAAACTTGTCTCAAAGGAAGAATTTATGCAGTAGTTCGTTCAAGTTCCTCCCACTACTCTTCCTGCAGCCAAAGGCTTTAGCCTTTCTCCTGCAGCTTCATCGTAATTTTGAAAAAGCATGCCCATAATAAAGGTTTTCTTTTTTTAAAAAAGAAAACCCCTTTTTCTCTATTTTCATTTATCGCACACATCTCACTTCTTTATCTTCCATCCATCCATCCCATCCATCCATTCCATCCGTTCAACTCATCTACCCACGTCACCCATCCACTTCATCCGTCCATATCAACATTAATTAAGATATCTTTCCCATTTGTCAATTCATGCAGACGCCGTCATCTTTCTTCACACGTACGTACAATTATCAAAGGTACGCCATATCTTTTCTTATCGTATAGTTGATTTATTTCATTCTATTCATTTACTGCTATGCATGTACCGGTCATTATTACCTGAATCTCTACCTGTTCTTTAGTACATGTGAGGACACATGTCATACTTTAAGTAGGGGGTGGGGTAATCCATCTCTTAAAACCTGTCTTTTCGCCGCTGCCATAACTGCACAAATGACCTTTCTTTAATACTTTTTGGTTACTTTCCAAATATGATCGCATGTCCTTCTTTATTGCATGTTTTTCTTGTAAACTACGATTAAGACTGCTTGTTCAAAAAGTTCATTTTTGAAAAAAAAGAAAGAAATGTGATGGCACGACAGAAGAAAAACTAGAGCAGAAAAGGAAACAAAGAATTTGAATCTTCAGTAAGGAATTGAGTTCAGCTAAAAAAAACTGTAAATATGGGTGGTCAGTTGGTGCGACATGAGCCTGTAGCTCATGAATTGTTATTGCAAAATCCGCAAATAGTCCACGCATTCAGCCTCTGTGGATGGTTAAATTATTTCTTGAGCTTAAATAATTTTGATGAGGAGGCTGCTGGAGAATTTTTGAGAACACTTTATGAAGGGGAAGCTACTGTATGGGGTCTAACGGTTGTTGCAACTGAAGACAGAATTGCTAAAGTAACTGGGCTTCCAGCCGTTGGAGAAAACTTTTCTTCAGATGCTGCAGCTGCAAGGGCTGAGTTTTCAATGCCTGCTGATGGACCTCTAGAAGTCTCCAAGTAGGGATGCAAGCGCGTATCGTTGCCTCCTCCTTATTCAGAGTATGTCGCTTATATAATCAGGTATTTAACCTGTGAAGGCCGTTTCTCCTACCTGCATTCTCATCATTTTAAGTTATTAAGCCATATGAGGCATGGGTTAGTTGTGAATGTTCCAAATTTCTTGTTAAAATTTCTAGAACAAAGTGCCCATAGAACCCAACAGGGGAAAGATAATTTTGTAACTCACCATGGCCTTATCAAATTACTGATTGAGTGCTCTTTAAGAGATGTTTCACCTCTTTCCTGGCAACAATTTGTTGCCCAAAAGAGCTTGCAGATTCCACAACCCCCTAGGGTACTTACCCCACTGCCTCAAAGAAAGAAGAAAGAAATTGCATCTACCAGTAGAAAAGGGCAAGGGTCATCTACTCCTGTAGCACCTGGTTCTACAGCTTACACACTGGAATCCTCTACTAGGGTACAAACTAGGTCTGCCACTAGGAGAGAGAAGGGTAAAACAAAGGCAGGAGGGTCCCCTGAATTAGACCCTCATTCTCAGAAAAGGCAATGCCCTTCTCCTGCAGCACTTTCTCCTACAGCCGTTTCTCCTACAACAACACCTGTTGCTATTACTAGTTCATCATCATCCTCTAGTAGGGCAGAGCCCTCTGAGCAAACAAGAAAGAGGAAAGCTACTGGAACACCTCTTGTAGCCGCATCAGTACCAAGAAGAGTTTCCACAAGGAAACAATCTAAGACCTCCCCTGCTTCACCTCAACCGGAGGTTATTGTAATATCAGAAGGGTCTGTTGAGTCCGAATTTAATGTTTCTCAAAATGTGTCCGAGGATGTTGCTCAGAGTTCATTCGTTTCTGAAGAGGAACAAATTGAAGCAAAAGAAACAAGGCATAATGAGCAAGGGTTGCCAAATCTTGATGATTTGGCTGCTGCTGCTATGCAATTTTCGGAGGAAGCACAGACTTCTCCACCGCGGCAACAAGAAGAATTTATCTTGCAGCAAGAGCAGGAACAAATTGAACAATTGAATGTGCCTAGTGAAGTTGTATTTCACCCTACAATTTGTAAAGCCATTGTTGTGTATAGGAGGACGTTTTTAATTGAGTTTCTGGAATATGTTAAAGCTAACTGGCAAGCAGTTACATTGCAAACCCTGACTTTCCTACACATAGCCCAGACTGACATGCAACAAAGTCTATGGGAAGTAGAAAAGAAGAAATTGAAAAAGGAAATTGAAAGTCAGAAACAAGAAATTGCTGAGTTGAAAGCAAAAATAGACGAAATGTTAAAAGTAACTGGTCAGATTATGGAATGTAGACCACCACCCAGAGTTTATGCTCTGTGCCTTAAAGAACAGTTTTTATGGTTTCAATTGATGATAATTTCCAGAAACCAAGATCCTATCATTCATATTGCCAAAGAATTTTATGAAGCATACCAGGCAGCCCCTAACTGGTTAAGGAATTCTCTGTGTGAATTCTATTTGCATGGCTTTTTAATACCATTTGAAACAGAATGGAATCCTCTTCTATATATTGGTGATATTCATTTGAGAGCATTTATGTCATGGGCAGCAAATGAGGTGAATTATGGCGCGGAAACATATGAGGAAGCTGAGAAAACTGAGCATGTCCCATTACGCCTCAAAGTTCAAACCCCCATGCAATGTTGAAAGATTGGCTTTGACATATGGTATTAATAATGTTTCAGCCAGAGAGAAAATATTTGATATCGAAAACAAGTATGATGAATTCCAGGCACATCAATATTCGTTTTGAGACTAGCATATACCGCAGTGAAAAAGATGGGTGAGATTAACTGTTGGTTAAGAAAATCAAAACCATATGGTCCTCTAAATTTTACAGCAGTTCTCAAATGAACCACAGATATATTCAATTGGGACTTTAATCAAGATTTGAACTGTGGCTGCTACTGATATTCGTATCTCCTTGTAATGTGGCCCCTCTATCCTCACCAGCAAATATACCAATGAATTGAAGACCGAAGGTATGAAGGTGCCGATTTCGGAGATTTTATTATAAGTTTGGAAATCCATTCCAGAGTCATGCAGCAAGCACAGATTTCAGAGAAACCACCAGGAAAGTTAATGCTAGAGGACCAGCATTGGGCTAAGTAGGGGGCAGTGATGAGCTTAAAATATGCTCATAATTTGGATGTTATGATAAACTTTTAATGTCTTTACTTTTGTTATTTCATGGCTATTTAAAATTTGTTGAAACCTTTTATTGGGATATCCTGTAGCAAGATACTTTCATATTCCTGCAGCTCATTGTGTTGACTTGATTACATTTATTGCCCCGTTGACTCCCTAAAATGGTTGGTATATCGTATACAACTTTTGAATGATGAAGTAGATTTAAAATGTGTGATTAATGAATAGATATCGTGTATGTGCCATACGCCTTTTCTTTCGCACCTGTTACCTTTTGTTTCGCAGGTTGTTGAAGAATGATCGAGTCAAGCGCAGCCGATCTTGGCCTTGCAGTAAAGTCCATTTCCTGCACGACTTCGAGGAAGCTTCGGTAAAGACTCTATGACCGAAACCATGGGAAAGAATTTTAATGACAGTCAATCTAGAAAGAGTGGAGTGCTAGATTCTCTCCGAATTGGGTTGAACGCATAAATTCATTATGAAGTTTGATCCTTGATTCGGGGATATACTTTACTTCCACGTCTTTCTTTGATAGGGTTAGTTAGTTTGTTGCTCTCCTGTTTTTAAATAAAGTTCTCCTCCTGCGCGAGAGAGAAGAGGAGATGATAGTTAGAAAATGTTAGAAGTATAGTGATAGTAGATATCATGTAAGAGTCAGTATGATAATGAGAAACTGAATCTATATGATCAAAGACAGAGTTTGTTGTTAGTTTCCACATCAACAAAGCAATGTATACCATTCTGTTTTCATGAATATAGTTTGATGAAGTTCTGAGTTTAGTATCTGTGTAATTGGTAGATGCTTGCTAAGGGGGCCCACTTAGTAAGTATCTGTACTAGTTAGTTAGTTGTTCTTTTTGTTGATCTTCGGTTAGCTTTCATCTTTGAAATTTTATACAAACTCCGTCTTGTACTGGTCTTGTAGTATTGAGAATCCATTCCTGTGCCTGTTCCTGCAGGATAAGGCCGTTCATGGTTTGTGCTTCAGTTGTAGCTGTTATGGTTTCTGTTCTAATCAAATCATAGTTGAGTTAAAGAACTTTGCATTACTTTCCTGTAGCGTGGATATGATTCCTTTCCAGTATTTATTTCTGCTAAGATTTGACTGAAATTAGTTCTTAGTGCATATATTTTTCCACGCTATTTCAAGTATACGTCCCCTTGTTTGACAAGTAAATGAACGTCCATAGAGATATATAAGTCACCGTTGGAATGTCCAATTCCTAGGAAAGGTTTTATTGTGATTTTCATATCCTTTGTGCGCAACCAGCAACTCACCATCTTGTTAGTGTACAACAACTCATATGGTGCAATGTTAGTATCATCCATCAACCAAAAAATCTATGAACGAAGACGTACCTTCATTACCTAGACCCATCGAAGCATTACACCACTCGATTGATCTTGCATCTATCAACTTTGTACTATCTTTATACTTTAACTCTTCTCATGCTAATGTTCTTTTCACGCATGCTTCTACACCGTCATGCTCTCCCTTTCCATGTCGGCCTCACAAAATTTCCACATATTTTGAACGCCTGTAGTGAGATGCATCCTGCACAACTAGTAGAACATGCACACGTTCTTGAACTGTGTTGCATAGTTATTTAACCATATTATATGCTGATCATATGATATGCCCCTCTGAGCCAAATGATTGTAGAACATCTAGAAGCAACCTTGCATGAAATCGAGAATGCGTGTGATCATCACTAATATAAAAGTGATTCCCTCAATACCTTCCTTTCATCCTCTGTACTTTCAGCTGCATGTATGAATGCTATGCACAAATATCAAACCCTGTGGAGTTGTATCGTGGTACCTCGCCGTGGTTAGAGTGTAGTTCTCTGCAAATTCAACCATTGATACTATGCTACCAAGTGGAAAGGTGTCCTTGCATAGCTTGAATTGTGTGATACTATGCTACCAAGTGGAAAGGTGTCCTTGCATAGCTTGAATTGTGTGTCTAGCCATCGGGCTCTATGGGTATGCCTTGCATACTCATACACTAGATTCTCACAAAACATGGACATGAACTAATACATTGGAATGTTCTGAATAACCAACTCACACCTTTTTGCTTTAGACCCATCTTTTGTAGCATATGCCACTGTTTTATACTTCTCGTACTCTACTAGTTTTTGTCCCGCCTCATATGTGCTTTCCATATGTTGACACACTAGCATTCGTTGCAAGCCACCGCAATGCTCGCATGAACCATCCAAGCATGCTATCCTATAGAATATTTGGCCATCCTCTATTTCACATAAATTTTTTGATAAGAAATTTCTTGAAGATTTTGGTGGCGCTTCTATGCCACAATCTTGCAAAACATCGTTAGTATGCAAATGTAAACATATAGAACGATAAACATCATAATGGTTAGAGAATTCAATATGTATTTTACAACAACAAGTAGTGTGTGTGTGATTTATCTTGACATAAAAAGTTTTAATCATTTCAAAAAATCTTTGAGAAATACTAATTTGAGGATAAGAATTTTGAAATTTATGAAAAAATTGGGTTTGAGTCGTATCCAAAAAATGCTTTGGATGTGGCTCACGGTTTCAACTACCGATTCTCCTTCTTACGACATCCCTTTGATTCAGAGATGGCCTTGTATTATTCTTCCAATAATCTTCAATTAGTGTTCTCAATGCTTCAACAACTTTTTTATCTTTGTGTGTCAATCTCCCCGAGAATGCCCATAATTCATTTGAATTGGTGCCCTCAACTCTTTTCCACCTTTGAATGGAGTTTGATAAAGTTTTTCTGCTAATTCCCATTTGTTCACTTGTCTTTTTAATGAGGCGAGATCTCTTTGTTTGATAGCTTACCAAAGTCGATGTAATGACACGTTGGGGACATTACTATCCTTTGAGTGTGAGGTCTTACCCACATCGTCATAAGCATCCATTAGATTCTTCACAATAGTTTTTTCACTTGATGCATTCGATGTTCTCAACCCAAGAGTCTTCATGATGTTTTTGTACTTTAAACCCCGCATCATTTGAACAAATAGTTGACATCTTACAGTCTCATTTAGCCTTTCAAAGAATATTTTCCAAATCTTATCAATATATCTTCTACAAGTGCGTTCTGGAATCTTACCTTCCATGTGCTACAAAATATCCTCATCAATATTAATCAAAAACTTTGGATTTCTATGCAAAATTCTAGGTGGTGTTTTCTTAGGTACATACATCTCAACATTAGCAATTTCATCAATATTTAATTGAGGTGGGCTAGATTGCATACCTTCGATCGAGGGTGGAATAGAAGACATACCTTGAGGTTCACGTGGGGATGATGGCATACCTTGTTCCTCAACCCAAGTGATGATGTACTCTCAACTTTAGATGTGGTGGATGGTGTCCAACCATACTCACTTGTAGATGGTGTCCCTCCATATTCGCTGGTTACTGGTGTCCCTTCGTATTCACTTGGGGTAGATGGTGTGTCTCCAACTAGGGTATCTGCATCTCCCCTAGCATGAATCTTTTGCATTTTTGCCCTTTGTGCTGCCAATTTCTTTTCTCTTTTTGATAGTTGAGGTTCCTCTTCAACTGGCTTTTTTTCATCAATCGTTCCCAATTTTTTCTTTTCACGAAATTCCCTCATCCATTTTTTGTCTTTATCTTTGATGGCTTGGAGTTGATCATTTGTTAGTTTTTTCCTTAACAGTTGCTTTCTTTGGCATGATGAATAATTTTACCTTTGCAAAAAGTGCTAAGTTGTCAAATGAACTAATTGAAAGCTTTGGAAGCATAACTCAATGAAAGCTTTGGAAGCATACACAAAGAAAGTCAATGAAAGCTAGTTTGTATAACTGTTTGACAAAATAACTCAATGATAGCTTTGGAAGCATACACAAAGAAAGTCAATTGTTAAATTTAACAAAATTCCTCAAAGAGATGTGGTTTAAAAATGTAATAGGAAAGTGTATCAAATTGTGTGATTTAAAATGTCCATTGATAATGTAAGGTTGTAACATGACAAACTGGTGCAGGAGCACCTAGGTCAGAAATTCCTTCAAAAGGCTAATTTGTTCAATTTGTAATGTTCAAGTAAATATGATGAGTGAAGGTCATTAAATGATGAATTTCAATGTATTTGCACCATGAAATAGGTCACTAGGTGATATTATTGAAAAGTTGCTTTTTATAACAAAAGTTGTTAATTATTGTAAAAATGTAAAATTGCACAAAAGCTGGAAGGTGAAGAGTCTTTTGGTGGAAGGGAAAGGATGGGTGATGAAGATGAAGAGGCACTATTTCAACTGATTTAGACACCTTTAAAAAGAATTGTAAGCTCGAAAGGAAGATCTTCTATCCAAAAATCCAAAAATTAATAAAACCTCGCTCGGTTATTTTGGAAACCTTTTCTATTCTTGTTTTAGGTTGCATAGTGATCTTGCATGTCTAAGATTTGATTCTTGTTTGAAAGATACTCTTTCATTCTTTGCTGTTGTGGAATTGTAATTCAAATAATCAATCTAATTTGAACTTAGTTTCCTAAGTCTTGGTCTGTGGTTTCTTTAGGAGTCTAAAAAGTGATTCTTAGCCATTCCACTAATGTAGGGCTAGTAGGTCGGTGGAATGGATCATATTTAGTGTCTTTTCAATGTGAAGATGTGTGTGGCAGGGGTAAATAGAAATAAGAAGTCGGGATACTGTTGCATGAACAAAATTCTGAATTTTCTCATTAAAAAAATGGTGTTTTCAAGTAGGGTTTGAGGAAACAACATGTAGAGGAGCTTATAAATGATTTCAAAATAATTTGCAAACATAATGAAGCATGTTTCAATTGTTGGGCGGAGTAGTAGAGGTTTTGCAAATGTTTCATTAAAGAAACCCTCATGGTTGGTGTGTTTTCACCCTATAATCAAATGTTTGCTGATTTTGTGTATTGATGGGCATTTCCCATCTTGAAACTTGTTTATTTGTGAGTTTATACAAATGGCCTAAGAATTTTTGCAGGTTTGGTGGATTAGTGAGTATTTCTATGATGACTTGCTTTTATAAATTGACCTATTTAAGGGCTTTTACCAGTAGACAACATGTTGGTTCTACTTTGTTTTGTGAAATAAGTGTATAAAATTTTATAGTATGTTGAAAAGGATCAAAATAGGCCTGAGAATATGTATTGGGATTGTGTAAATGCATTATGATAGAAAAGGAATCACCCGATTAGATGGAATGTTAGCCTTCTAGAGATATTTGGCATTGTTTGCTAAAAATAGAGAATATGTAGAAATAGCGAAAGGAATGTTGTTAAGTGCTTGGGAGCAGTCTCATTTGTGATGCCACAGTTGTGTCTATGCTTGGTAATGTTTTGAAGGTAGATTGTGAAAGATTTGATGATTTGGGCATATGTTTCTAATATATGGAAATGGTTTCTTGAATGCAAAGTAGTCATATTGTGTCTATACTGATATATTGGAATATTACAATCAAAACATGATGAAATTGGTATCTTAAAGGTCTAGTGACAGTGTTAAACTAATGCTACTTGTTTTTACAAATGGTGTTTAAGTGAAGATAGGATGATGGATGTGTTGATTTGAGCAAAGATATCTTAAATGGCTGGGATGATGTTTGATTGTAGGTCTAAGGAACAGAGGTGTTTGATTGTTTTTTCCTTGAAGGGGTAAGTTGAGTTGATGAGTGATTGTTGTATTGTTTATGAGAAGAACAAAGTTGAAAGTTAATGCTAAAAATGGTTTTCTATATGGAGATGGTGAATTGGCGATTGATAGCCTTATAACTTGAAATGAAATAAATGGATTTTGGTTGAATGAAAAGTAGTTTTGGATGAATTTGACAAAGTTTGTATAAATTGATCTTTTACTCTTTATTGATTTGGGAAGGAAGTTCCCTAAAGAAATGATGTTGTTGAGTGGCTTGGAAATCTGATATTGCATCACAAACAAACAATTTGATCAACATGGAATAAGCTAAACAACAAAAATGAAAGCAAGCCATAATAGAATGAAAGAAAATGTACAAAGATTTCACATACCTAAAAAGAAAAGTTTCAAATAGAGGAGTTCTACCCAATTATGCAGCCTTTGCTTCTTCCTTCCTCAAACTCCTCAAAAATTTGAATTCTTCAAAAGCTTGTTCCCCTCCAAATTTCAATTGTATATCAATTATCACTATAATTCAAACTTGAATTGATACTATATGCCTCTCAACGTGAAAAATCTGCTATTTCATGCAAAGGTGATGGAAAGAACATTCAAAAGGTGATGGAATCTCAAAATCATGCATGCACACTTCACTCAATCACCAAAAAGCTACTTTTTGTTGGAGCACGTGCAAACCCAAGAGAATATGCAGAATGTGGGCCGACATCATGGGTATACTGTGATTTTTTTACCGTTTTAGTGATAACGCAAGCATGTTATTTAATCCTAAACAAACATATCTCTACTGGTTAATAACGTGCTCGTGTTACGATCATAATGTCAAGTTGTGTTGGCATATCGGTGAGACACTGTCCGTGTCTCCCCAATGCCAACATAGTCTACATTCGATATCGCCAAGAGTCCTTACAATCAACAAGAGGTTATATCGAGTTCACCTGTTGCATCGACTTCAGTTTTCCCTTCGGCAAGACTATCGCTCTCGCCAGGACCTCACGCTGAGCCTTCAATTTAATCCGTGTGCATCCACCAGTTAGCGAGACTCATCACTTTCGCCAGGACTTCGTACCAAGGTTCAAAAGTCACATAGACAATAGAACTTACATTGGCGAGACTATCGTCTTTCGCCAAGAGATCATACCGAGGCTCAAAGACTTTCTTCGAATTGATCAGCAGTTGGCAAGACTTTCATTCATCGCTAAGACTTCACACCGAGACCACTTTAGTTACATCGAGCATCGAACGGTTGGCAAGACTTCACACATTGTTAAGACTTCTTATCGAGCCATCACATGTTACTTTGAGGACACCAAGCAAATGCTATCGGCGAGACATACCACTCTTCACTAAGAGTTCTTACCGAGTTCTCCAAGTTACCCTGAGACCACCGTTCACCAAGAGTTATACCGAAGACCCCTCATCATCAGCGAGACTCTCCATCGACCGCTGAGACTTCATACTGAAGTCATTGTGTCACCGCGAAGACTCCAAGATTTCCCCCATTGGCGAGACCTTTCTTCATCGTTGAGGCTTCTTCCCAAACTAAGCCTTTTAGCCAAGGGTCTCCCCGATAAACAATATGTATGGTCTGTTGGCTAGAGATCTCCACGTGGTAAGAGAACATACCAAACACAACATGTCACACAGAAGACTCCAATGTGTAACCGTTCGGCAAGACGTTTGTAAGCTCACAACTACCTGTACAAAACATAAGGTTACAAATCTGCTCATCGGCCAGACATAGAATATGTCACACCGACTTGGCTCCAATAGAGGTTTCAACCTGTGGGATTGAGACATATTTTTCCAACATAGGAGGGAGAGGGTTCAAAGAGAGAGAGAGAGGGAGAGGGGGGAGGAGGGAGAGAGAGGGAGAGAGATACCTAACAGAGGGAGAGGGGGTAGGA